>MNCI01009686.1:51965-83675 GCA_015680685.1 Gnetum montanum
ATTGGGAAGTCCCCTTCGTTGTTGTTAACATCGATCACTAGGAAATCCGCTGGGTAGGACCAACCACACACCCTGGTGATAACATCCTCCACCAAACCCAAGGGAATGGTGATGGACTGGTCTGCCAGCTCTAGTTGAATATTGCTCTTCTTAAGTTGCGGCAGGTTCCAGGCGTGATACATCTTTCGAGAAATTAGGTTGACTCCGGAACCCGAGTCAAGAAGAGCTTGATGTGGTGCATTCCCAGCAATCTGCAATTGAATAAAGGGACTCCCAGGGTCAGTTAGTTTCCTGGGAAGGTGGCCTACCTTGATCCAGTCAGTTACGGTATGTGTTAGCATAACCGTATGCGTTACATTCCCTTGGACTGAAGGGTGCTCCGAAGTGTTAGTAGTTAGAGGCCTATACATATACCCGTCCGCTTGTTGTTGCGAGAGCCTATCCGGGCTCCTAGTTCTGAAAAAGGGTCTCCTTTTTGTACAGTTATCGCCAGAACTAGTGTCCGGTTGGATATTTACACTCTGAATATTTACAGATCTCGCGGCGTGACGTTGCTGCGGTTGGGTAGGTAATTCCCCTTGCATTGTTGGAGCAGGAGGTGTTATGGGAACTACTTGAGGAAAAGGTGCGGGTGGAGTTAGAGGATGGACAGAATGTGGAATGTCTCCCGGAGGAGAAGGAGTCCTTCTGAAGTACTCCCGAGCGTAGTAGTGACGGCGTGGAGTGTGACTCATAGCGTCACCTGGAGAAACTGGCTGCTGCACATAATAACCATAAGGATCAGGCTGCCGGTAAGGGTATCGATGTGTTGGCTGTGGCATCCCCCATGACTGTGGGTATTGCCACTGCTGATGTTGCTCGATGGGCTGCGGAGGTGTTCCACTTGGATAATACGTCAAGGGTTGGTGGAACTGCCTCGGGTTACCTTGTGGATAAGGTAACCTTCTGGGTGTTTGCCGTTGATTAAGTCTTGGATTTAATGCATACACCCCAGACTCCTGCAGATGTGAGATGATTGGACAACATCCCTTAGGATGGTCATAATAGCAGACCTCACATCCACCGTCATTGTCTGAATCAGAATTTTCAGCCTCATCGGAGTTAGAGATTTTTCCCTTACCCTTGTTATGTGCAGGGTTAAAGTTTCTCCGCATGTTCTTGCTTTTATCACTACTTTGCTCATCCTTAGACTCTTCTACTATTTTCAGGACTGTTTCTATTCGTGAGTCTAAGGAATCCCACATTTGGTCTACCTTAGCCGATACCTCCGTTGTTAACTTTTGGATCGGCACAGTTTTCCTGTTCACCAACTCTTCGAGTGGTGACTCATCCTCCTCATCACAGAATTTCACTCCCTTCTTACGAAGGGAGGGATCACGGTTGTATTCCTCCGCACTTTCTCTTTTCCGTAGCTCACCCTCTTCTTGCGCTACTTGTTCCAACAATACTTCAACTTCATGGGCTCTTAGTTGGGAGAGTCTCCCTTGGGCGTAAGTCCCAAGAGTTCTTCTCGTTTCATTTCGTAGCCCATCCACGAGGTGGCGAAGTTGATCCCGCTTAGCGTACCCATGGCCCGGGCAACGATGTAGCAATGTGTAGTAACGGGCCATGGCAGCATCCAAGGATTCATGAGCTCCTTGTTTCCAGCCTTGGATCTGCTTACGCAAGTTAGACACTCTGGAGTACGTTTGATATTTGTTGTTGAACAATTCGAGCATCGTACTCCACCTCCTGATGGTTTCCGGTTCTAAGGACCGGTACCAGCTTTCTGCTTCTTTAGTGAGTGTCCTTGGGAACAACTTGAGTTTCTGCCACTCATTGTCTATGTTCTGCAAGGCACAGGCGTCGTGGAATGCCTGTAAATGATGTTGAGGATCAGCGTTGTATCCCCCTTCAAAACGTGGGATATTATTTATATCCAAACGCTTGATCCTACTGTCTTTCAAATGCCTTGTGGGAATCCTAACTGCCTCTCTAATGTCAAGCATACTTCGGGTTGCGAATAGGGGTTCGTCATGATCATCTCTTTCATGACGTCTGTGATGTCTACGTTGTGGTTCCCTATTCTCCCTACGTCCTTGCCCTTGTCCTAACTCCTCTCGACCTTCTTGTCGAGGCATTTCATCTCTTCTACCTTTACTTTCCGCGTTATGCTCATGGTGGCTGCGCCCAGATGTGGAAGGAGAGGGTGAATGATGTGATGAAGGGGAAGAAGAAGGAGATCCATCACCATGGTGATGTTTCTTGCCTTCTCTTCGGCTGCTTCGGTCCCGACCGTTGCGACGATCAACGAGTCCGTCATTAGTGCGAGTGATTGTTCCTGCCGTGAACAGCTGGTGCTCACGGGGATCAGAGCCTGGAATATGTATCGTTGATCTAAGGCCCTGATGCCTAACCTCTTCACTAGAGTGAGGAGGAGGAACATCATTTTCTAAGAAACCCGTTGTGAGGGGTTCCTCGTCTCCTATTTCACTAATGACGTGGGAAACCTTGCCCTTCAGTAGTGAATGTTGGCTCTCCTGCCTTGCATCCCGAATACGTTGGGCTTTTGTGGGTTGATAATCCCTCAGAGTGTAATCATCCGCAACGTATTCAGTAATCAGCTCTTGCATGCCATACCGTACCAAGGCACGGAAAAGCATGTTGGAAGCAGAGCGATCTGGGGGTAACACGATGTTACCTTGCATGTCTCTCCACCGCAGTTGCTCATCTTGATGGAAAACAAAGGTAAAATCCGGCACATACTCATCGGGATGAGTATATGTGACCTTAGATTGTTGAGGACATGGTTGATCTCGGTTATGCGTATGATGCTGACTTTCTCCTGTATTGTCCTTAGGTGAGTTGATTTCGTGAGAAGAAGCCATTTCTATTGGTGTGCTAATTTCACCGTTATTTATTGTTCTTGATTAACTGATTAACCCTAAGGTTCGTTTTAAGCTCACAACGATGTGAGTGATATCCCTTATGTTAAATTGGCGAAAAAACACTTAGTCCCCGGCAACGGCGCCAATGATGAGTGGCGAGGTACCCCTACACTCCACCATACGAATACGAGCGTACACGCGCGATCCGGTCGAACTCCGCAGACTAAATGCCTTAACGCCACAAGAAACACTTGGGGTTAATCGTTCGTTGTCTTCCCAGGCTTGCTTGTATGTGTCACGGTGTATGGTTAAGCAAGTCTGAGGTATGTGATTTTTTTGGTATTTTCGGCTTATCTTCTATGCTACCAGGAGAAAGGGTTGAGAAAACTAAACTAACTCTAACTAAGATCTAAGTCTAAATTAACTAGCGTCAGCATCCGTTCCCACTTGCCGGACACACCCTGAACTATGCAACTGCAGCTTACCAAACGCTAATCGTTACTGGGATCGCCACACGTAACGCAAGTGCTCGAAGTGGTCGTACTGAGGCACCTATTTAGCCTACGTGTGATAAGCAGCCGATTCCTTAGCCAGCCGTACACACCCGTGGGTGCTCGTAACTAAGTCGTACTTATCACACGATCTAGCCTAGCAATGAGCAGCCGATTCCTCAACTAGCCGTACACATTAGACCCGGGAGTTACCAAGCGCAGAATCCTGGAATACGCTACTGGGTTACCAAGCATCCAATGCTCGTAATTGAGTCGTACTCATGCATTGCGTCAAGCAGCCGATTCCTTGACTAGCCGTACACGTCCGTAGACGCTCGTAATCAAGTCGTACTTGAACGCACTAGGAAAGCAGGAAAGAAAGCAATAAATGAAACCACGTGCTGCAAGGTTTATCCAAACAAGTTCGTCTTTATTGCCGTACACAACTTGGGTTCAGGTTACAAGCTGCTCGAATAAAGAGCCGTTCACTCTAGGACTCCTACTGCGGGCACATGGGGAAAAATTCTAACTCTGGAGTGATCAATCTGCCAGAGCTTCGCTACACTAGCCAGGATTGGGAAATAAGGGGAGTGCCGCCTCTTATTTATAGATATGACGGCTGGCTACGATATCGCGTACGCGATATCGCAGGGATAGACGCGATATCGCGTATGCGATATCGCATGGGATGCGATATCACGACCTAGTGCATATGGCGTCTCATCAAAGTCAAGAAGTACAGAAGTATTTTCTAAAAGAAATGTCAAGGTAGATTTGGAGTGAACCATACCTCTATATGCATATGTAGTAACGAAGTGGTGAGACGATGTGTTACAGAAGAGAAACAATAAGAAATCCTCCAAATATGTCATAATGAACTTGGGAGAGGACATTTGAATAGTCACAGAAAAACTTTAAAAATATTACAAAGTGGGTTTTATTGGCCTAATATCTGTAGAGATGCTCACACATATGTCCAAGGATGTAGGGACAATGTTAAAAAGATAAGAAATGTCACTCAAACCTAATTTAATAATAGAACCTTTTGGTATTTGGGATATAGAGTTTTTAGAACTATTTATACCTTCTAATGAATTATAATATATCCTTGTATGTATAGATTATGTTACCAAATGGGTAGAGGCCAAAGCTAATCCAACAAATCATGTTAAGGTAGTTGTAGATTTTCTAAGGGAACATATTTTAACATGATTTTGGACTCCATGTACACTAATTAGTGATCAAGGAACTCATTTTGTAAACAAGATAATGGAAAAATTCCTCAAAAATTATGGAATAAAATATAAGATAGCCACTACCTATCATCTTCAAAATACTGGTCAAGTTGAAAATGCTAATATAATCATCTTAAGAGTTTTAATTAAACCTATTTTTGCTAGAAAGAAGGATTGACCTAGGAAACTACAAGATGCACGATGGGCCTATAAGATTACTTATAAACCAAACTTAGGTTATTCATCCTATCAGTTGGTTTATGGTGAACAATGTTTGTTCCCTGTCAAAATAAAATACCAATTTCTAAGATCTTGATGAATTACAATAAAAATCTTACCCAACTTCATGAACTTGATGAATTACACATGCATGCACTTGATAAGCAAATGAAGTGTATGCACAATAAAAATATAGTAAATAAGTAATTTTCAAAAGGAGATAAAGTTTTTCTATATAACATGAGACTACATAAATTTCTAGGAAAATTAACAACTTGGTGACAAGGTCCATATCTAGTATTAAAATGTTAGTGTCCTAGTTACACTTGTTGAAGACTTGCCTAACTCACTCCTAGTAAATGGCTAAAGACTTAAGCATTATCATCAACATCAGATTGAAGATCCCAAGAAAGATGAGTTAGTAGAAGCAGGTGATCCTAATTACTATACAGATGAAACAAAGGATGAAGATGATTAATTAAAGGCCAAAATGATAGAGAGTAATTTTAGTTTAGATAATTAAATACCTTATTCAAAAATGTTAAAAATAATTAAAAGAAAAGAAAATGTCTACAACTTTTACCTCAAAAAATGTAGAGGAAAATTAGAAATTCTATTGTTATTTGGAACTAAATAGAATTTAGTAGCATCATGTCTAGAATGCAAGGGAGATGGACAACTTTCCCTACCTTGAGATAGGTAGTTTAAAATCCAAAATCCACCTAAGGATAAACCTTAGCATAAAAATAATATTAAACAAATACAACTAAACCATGCTATAATACTAAGTTGGCATAATAAATCCTATTATCCCTTATAGATAATGTTTCTTACATTCAAGTTCTATAAGTTGGCAAAAACCTCATCAGCCATGATATTGGTGAAGAGATCATTCATAGTATCCCCCATGTCTTGAAATGTCTGGTAATGTGTCTCCTGAAGGTCACTGTGGGTTAAGTCACTGTGGGTTAAGCACCTATTGAAGTTTGTATCCACCATATTAGAGGCTAGATGATATACAACAAGGTGTGAATTAGAGGAGAGTTTTGGAGAGAATGTATCAGTCACACCAGAAAGAAGAGAGGCAGCAATAATGAGTGAAGATATCTGGCATGACTAGTGTTGTGGATTAGCCAAGATGTAAGAGAGATCCATAGTGGAAATGATGGACTCTATTGTAATAGAAGGAGATGTGGTGAAGATGGAAAATGAAGAGAGACTAGGATTTGTTGGTGGAAAAGGAAGACCATTGGATTTACGATTTGTTACTAATGTTTCATGGTATAGCAAATGAGGTAGAAAATATAGTGGTAGGAACATAAAATTAACAGGTCAGAAATGGTGATCACTGTGTTCTGCTGCATAGGGTAAAAATTTAGCAAAGGAAAAAACATTAGCAATAGGAATAGTGGAATTGAAAGATGATTCCTACCATTGTGTGGCACTGCTAGAAGGTGGATAGAAAGGAGCAGCTAGAGGGAAATCTTGAAAGTGGTGGAAAAGAGTAGAATTCTGTGGACTTCAGATTTGTCCATTTACGGAAGGATATTTAGCGGTTGTTACAGATAAGATTGTAGGATGTGGTTCATGAACAAGATCAAGGGACGATGTAAACTAAAATTGATGGAGCTGTTGCCAAACAAGTCATGATAGCTGCTGAAAAAAGGCTGTGTATGTTGGTCATCTTAGAATTGATGGTGCCAGAAAATATATTTGGTAAAATGATCTCCTTAGAACGATGTGTATGAAAGGTCTTCTGGCTGCAAATCTGATGAACTACCTTTTATTATATTTTCTGGAATGTTGAGCATTTTTATATAATTAACGCCATGACTATGTTCCATAAAAAATCCATCATTTGATTCTAGCCCCCCTTTTTTACTCTTTATCATAACATTTATAAGCTTTGTTTATAAGCTTTGGAATTTGTGGCATAGCCAAGGAAGAAACAAGGCTTTGCTTTGATATCTATTTTTTTCTGATTTTATGTAGGGATTTGCACATAGCAAGGATAGCCAAATACTTTTAAATGGGCAATATTACGTAGTGAACCATACTATAATTCATAGGGATTTTCATATTGGATGGATATTGTAGGTATTCGATTCAAAATATAAATTGATGTTGAACATGCTTCTATCCAAAATTGATTAACTAAGCTTGACATTTGAAGCAAACATCTTGTCATTTCAATCACAGTCCTATTTTTCGTGCCTGCTATGCCATTTTGCTTAGGGATAAATGATGTGGTGGTTTCATGAATTATCCTATAATTTTTGTAAAATGCATCAAATTCCATGAATAAAGTTTCACCATCATGATTTCTCTAGATTTTTAAAATTGTATTGCCACTATGATTTTGAACTTTGGCCTTAAATGTTTTAACAAATTTCAATGTTTGATCTTTTAATTTGAGAGATTATCCCTAAGAAAGTCTTAAAAAATCATCCACTATCACCAGCATATATGTATTTTTTCCTAAGCTCAATGTTTTCATGAGATCACATAAATCCATATGAACTTAATCTAATTTTTCTTGAGATCTCTACTCTTTCCTAGGAAATGGAAACCTTGTAATTTTTCCAAGTTGACATATGCCAAAATCATGATTATCTGGAAAAGAAAATGTGGGCATATCTCTTAAACTTTTTCCTTTTTGCATGTGGTCCAAAGAGCCAAAGTTAACATGTTCTAGTTGTTAGACCTGGAAAATTTGGTTGCTAGAATGGAAATTGAAAAATCCCAAGTGCCAGAATAGTTTTAACCTTAAATCTCAAGGGCATTCGAAAAATGTGATTCAAGATGCCCTTGACAATCTAGTTGATCACCCAAGGACTTATGGAAACATAAATAAAAGCCAAAATGATGATGTAAACAGAAATGGAGTTGCATTCCTGAAATGAAAATAGATAGAAATTAAAATCTGAATGTAATCTACACAATAATGAACTATAACTTTATTGAAATGGTAAATGCATAAAGTACATGGTTTAAGAGGTACAGATTTTTGTATTGAGTGCACAAAAAGTTCACTTGGAAGGATATTGATGCCCATTGGAGCTTGCATTCTGCACTTGAAATCCCATAATCTGGATTCTTCCCAATCCCAATTCTTAGCAACTCCTTACTAGTTTCCACTAGAATTTGCAACTATGGTCATTGATGGTATTCTGCCCTTGAGGCAGTGGTATCATATTTGGAGTGTCTAATGCCTAGCATAGACACCAAATTGCTCTCAAATGTGTTTCATGTTTACAGAGGCTCTATTGGTTGCAAAAATGCAAAAAAAGCTTTCAAGTGGAACTGTCTCAAAATTTTAGAACCACTTAAAAAGTTGGGAACCATAATAAGGTGTTCATGTTTAGCTTATACAGGTTGTGGAATTTCTATTTTTAGGCCTTGTACATCACTATCAAGTTAATGATAGATTGATATCCATTTACAGTTGTAGTAATCATCAATTCTTAGTGTAGGTGACCATTTATAGTATGTTTTGATACGCTGTAGCCACCAAAGCCCATCTAGATACTATATATAGTAAATGGACTTTTGTGACTATGCTAACACCATCCCAACTACAATGACCTTGGTAGACTATGTTGAAGTTGCTAAAAATTGCTAGTGAACCTGATGTCTATGCTAGTCATGTTGCAACTGCTAAAGACTTGGTGTGACTACACTAGCCACTGTTGGAAAAATGGAAAACGGAAAATCCTAACAATTCCAACATTGGAAATGTGCATTTATGATGTATTTTGTGGTGATTATGTTGGATTTTGGTGGAAATGAAAACCCAACATCATGTATGCTAGGGGTAGATGGTTCCTACGTAGTTGAGGCTATACCCCTAAAAAATTCATGAAAATGCTAAATTTAGCAATTCCCAAGGCATTTTTAGCCTTCCCAAGCCCAAATATAGACATGAGATAACTTTTTCTACTTTGGAAGTAAGGAAATAGAAAATTCAAAGGAATTTTCAACATTAGAAAGTTAAAGTTTACAATCATGAACTATAAATCTTATATTTACAATAAAATCTTACCTCCAATTTGAAGATGAAAGTTACAATTTGCAACATGAATTTTCTTGATGGTATTTCATTGGACCTATATTTATGATGTTGAGAGGATTGACTTAAGATACATTGAAAAAGAATACAAAACATGAATACAGGTCCATCACTAATGTTCCCTCTTTGTGCTTGATTTAGTAGTGTCGAACTAGACCAAAGAGTGCTTGTGATGATGGAATAAGGTTTTGATGAGGTGATAGAGGTTAAAAGTTATGTTTGTTCATAAGGAAATGGTTACAAGGAGCTTCAAGTATTGACATCATGGCTACATTCATGTCAATGATACTTTGTTTAATCAATGAGTCTTTACACTTTGTGTTTTGATGTGTTGGCCACTTGGCAATGCATTTGAGAAACTAACATTTCACTTGAAGGTTACTTTGGTCATTAGGCTCCTTCCTTTGCATGTTTGGAGCCATTGGTTTGCCTTTTGGACTTCATTGATTTCTTGGCTTTTTGATAATTTTCTTCCTTATGTTTTTTATTGTGTGAAATGTTCATTAGGTTTCTTTATCAAGGCTAGTTTCATTAGGTTTTCCTATTGCATGAGATGTGTTACATTCAAAAAACTTGATGGTGGAGCATGATGAGTTCATATGGTAAGAATGCATGAGTTTCAAAAAATTTTAAACATTATTATTTAAGGGTTAGGAAGGTTATAAATAGGCTACAAGGCTAGGCTTAAGGAGTGGTGCTGGCAATAATGTGAAATATGCACTCTTGGTATAGGAAGACAAACTCATTGAATCTTGTACATTGAGGTCACATGGTGACTTGCTATTATAATGAGTCACACCTCTATGATAACTTCATGCTTCATCCTGTAAGCACAACTCGAAGAGAACAAGAAACAAGATAAAGAAAAAATTTTGTTACAATACAATGCATAAGGCTAAACAATCATCAAATCAGGTCACCAATGTTACAAATTTTCACATTTCATCTATTGTGCAAAAATAGGTCATGTAGGCTTGCTTATCATTATTCACAAAGGCTATTAGTGTTAAATGTTGGTTCTCATAGGCTAAGGTTTTAGGTAGGAATGATTGATAGAATTGGCCAACTTATTCCCATTCATGTCTACTATTTGAAAGGTTTGATTGTTAGAGGCCTTAGTGACCAAGAAAGGCCCTTCCTATTTAACTAATAATTTTTCTACATGGTCATAGATAGCTTTGAGAACTAGATATTCTTTACTAATCTTGTGCTTGTTTAGGTCATGGTGATGTTGCTATTTCTACCTCTCTTGGGATCACTCAACTTGAGCAAGTGTCACACTTGTTGCTCCTGCATGGAGTCTAGATCCATGGTGCACAACTCCTTATTCTATTCATCATTGATGAAGTTAGATAAGGCTAGTTGGAGTGATGGAACTTGCAATTCAAGAGGTAAAACAACTTCAGAATCATAATGTAGGCTATATGAGGTTACACTGGCTATGATTTAGAATGTTTTTCTATAGGCCCAAAGTGTATGGACAAGCTATTCATGCCACTTGCATTTGTTGTTATTTAGCATCTTTTTGAGCAAGTTTATGATGGCTATATTTCTTGCTTCAACATGATCATAGGGTAATATGGTGAGAGATGAAATGCTTAATGCCTAGGTCATGAAAATTTTTTTTCATTTCTTCAATACTAAATTGTAACCCATTATTTGTACCTATGTTCAGAGGTATATCATCAAAACTAGTTACTATGTTATCTAGTATAAATTTAGAGACTTGTTGACAAGCTATCTTCCTTAGGGGA
Organism: Gnetum montanum; assembly: GCA_015680685.1. Lineage (NCBI taxonomy): Eukaryota > Viridiplantae > Streptophyta > Gnetopsida > Gnetales > Gnetaceae > Gnetum > Gnetum montanum. The sequence goes on from MNCI01009686.1 coordinate 62,601, forward strand.
ATAGATTCAATCCACTTCAAAAGTGCTTAGTTGTAGTGTTGATAAAGCTATGCTCTATAGAAGACTTTGGCATTATTGGTTCAACAATATCTAATCCCAATGGTTGAAATAGCCAAGTTATTTGAGTGGTATGTAACTTAGTTGGTGACATGTGTATAAGGTTGCTATGTAGTTGGCAAGTGTCATAAGTTTTATCCTTCTATATGCAATCACTTCCCATAAAGGGATAATAATAGCCTAACTATCTGATCTTAGAAGCCATGGCTCTAGGTCCTATATGCCCCCCACATACACCCTTGTGAACTTGCTTTAGGACTATGTGGGCTTCAACGTTGTCCAAGCACACTAACAATATGCCATTTTAGGACCGTTAACATAATGTGTTATTGTGTACGATGACATATCATTTTGATCATTTACATATAGTGTCCTTTTGAGTAGTAGTTATGCCTTGCAAAGGTTCATCATGCATAACAAAAAACTTGATATCATCATACCACTCTTTTGTAGGAGTAGTATGCACTTCGGCTACAAAGGTATCCTTAATGCTCTACGTGATGGAAATAGCACAGTCCATGGTCAAGGTAGACAACTTGTTAAACACATTTGGCATTACACTGAGGGCTAGCATTGCAATGACATCATCTATGGTGTTCTTATTTTGGGGTACATGTTGGATATCAATGTCTATAAATTGTTGTATCAGTTTCTTTCCTAGGTGACAGTAAGGCTGCAAAAGTTTAGCTATATATGCAAGACCCTTGATTACTTAATTTACCATACATTGTGAATCACCTTTGATCATTAAGCATTTTACTCATGGGTCACAAGCTACCATCATTCTCATAATCAAACCCTCATACTCCACTACATTATTGGTACATGAAAATTCAAAATGATAGGCAAAGGGTTGGATTTCATTAGATGTGAAGGTTATGATGGTAGCTGAACTAACCCCATGAACGGCTAAAGATTTGTCGAAGTGCATGACCACCTCGTAGCCCTTGGGCATTTTACTAATGATGTTGATGTGTTCATTAGGGAATTTAGTGTCAATGGTTACATGATGATTGATTGGTAAAGTAGTAAGTTATACAGCTATAGCTTGACCTTTTGTTGAGGGTTGGGAGATGTAACGAAGGTTAAACTTTGTTGTTATGGATTTCCAATGGGTTATACAACTACTTTCATAAATATTATTTATTATGATCCTAAGTACATTATATTTGCAAATGACATTGACTTTATTCCTAAAGAGGTAGTTTCTCCACTTCTTCAATGAGAAGACTAGGGCTATACAATACTTCTCTACTTTAGTCTATTGGGTCTCATAGCCAAGCAATACATGGATAAGCTACTATACTGGTAAGTCTACTTCATCATCTCATTTTTGACATAGTATAGAGACAATGGATGCATTAAAGATAGCATGGTAGATATAAAAATATTTATCCTTTTGTGGTGGATAGATTGTCAATTCCTATGCAACTCTTGCTTAAGGTTTTCAAAGGCCTCTTGGAATTGAGCTAGCCACTCATAGTGGGCCCCTTTCTTAAGCGAGTGTTGCATGGATTTTAACTTATTTGTAAGCCTAGCAATTAAGCTATAAATAAATTGTAATGTGCCTTGCAATCCCAAAAGCTCATTAAGGTTAGTAGGTGCTACCAAGTTGGAAATGACTCTAACCTTGTTAGGATTGACATGTATCCTTACTTCAAACACTACAAAGGTAAGCATATTACCAATTTATATGCAAAATACATACTTTTTGGGATTAATATTAAGCTCATATTTGAGACATCATTTTAACACAAGGTCAAGCTCTTATGCATGATTGTTGACCACTCTAGAATTAATGGCTACATTGTCTATGTAATCATTAAGCAAACCTAGCATATAGTCACTAAAGCTATATGTCATAGCACTTTGGTAGGTTGCTCCTATGTTATTTAGGCCATAGGACATCATGATATAATAAAAGATACCACAAGGGGCCATGAAGGTCACACTAAGTTGATGTTTTATGTTAATCCTAATTTGGTTGTATCCTAAGAACCCATTCATAAAGGATAATTAGGCATGCCCAACTGTAGTATTGACAAGTTGATCAATAATAAGCAATTGGAAATCATCTTTGATAGTTGCATTATTTAGGTCTCAGAAATTAATGCAAATTCATATACTCCCATTTTTATTAGGGACTATGACTATGTTGGATACCTATTCTACATAATCGATATCTTTAATGAAACCAGTTTGGTATAGTTCTGTGATTTCATTATGAATAGCTAGTGCCAAATCAAGTCTAATCTTATGAACTTTTTTCTTTATTGGTCTAATGCTAGGATCATGTATGATGTTATGCTATTCTAAATTTTGGTCTAAACCTGGTATTTCATCATATGATCAACCAAAGGCATTAATTTTGTCTTGTAGGACCTTAGCGATGTCTTTAGTCTATTGAGATTGTAATGAAAAATATAGTTTTAGTGTGTTCTTCTCAAAATTGTGTGTCATGATAGGAACCTTAACTAGATATTCTTTGGTAATGTCACCAACCTCAAGGTCAAGGGCTTTGAATAATTTTTTAGGCCACTCTAGAGGTTTCTCTATTGAGGCTATATGGTCAACAAAACTCTCAATCTTATGATCTAGGCAATTTAGTTTGATGCATCACTTAACATGACCATGAGGTCAATTTAGATTCAATGGAAAGTTGATTTCCTTTCAAGTGTCCATACTCCAATCCTACACATCAACCATAAGCACATTAAGTGGCAACTAGGTGAAAATGAGTTAAAAATGCCAAAATAATATAAAATACCTAAGCAATTATGCAAAAACATGTTATTTCATGTTCAAACAAGGTGTAAACAAGGTCAACCAAAGTTATAAGAGATAGGTGAAGATAAATAAGAAGGCTCTATACCCCTATGTAGTCAACATTGGGATGCTCAAATCTCAATGTAGTCTATTGTTATTGGTTTGTTTGTTGAGCACCGAATGGATTCCACATAGAATTAGAAGGTTTGAATGGCTTAATCTCTCACTAACCTAACATAGTCCTACTTTCTAATTTTCATCACTAAGTGAAATGGAACTTGTGAACGTTCCTTATGGAAGTCAAGGTTTCATGGTGGGTGCTTAGGTTTAAGTTTCATTTTTTGGTTCAAACTTGCAAAAATCGTTGTTATTCCACTACTCCAAGTTTTTGTGCCTAGGATTGGACCTCTATGATTACCTACATCCACTAGCCTTAGCATATTCCAAGCTTTTCTTCACCAAGTACCAGTGTAGTTACTCCATGCCTACTAGAACTCTTGGATTTTTAGTGTTTTCCTCGTTAATTTTCCATCATGTCAAGAAGGAAGGCTCCTGCCAAAAACCTTGCTCTTGAAGATTTGGATGTAGTAGCCCATGGAATCTTCCAACTTCCATGACCATAAATATGAGAGTGCTCCCCCTATGCCTATTCTAGGTACATAGCTCTAACCATCTTTGTGAGAGTTTTACCCTATCCTTAGCTTAGACCCTCTATGTTTTCTTAGATCTAAGCTTGTGTAATGGTTGAATTGAAATTTCATAAAATTCTAACAATATATATAGCTCATGTTTACACATTTTTAATGCTACTTGGATTTTGGGTTTTATTTATGTTGTGGTATAAATGCTATTTCCATGAATTCCATGGGTTTTCTACTTTTTCCTTCCCAAAAACCAATGTCATATTTGAATTTTTTCATATGAGAATGGTTGATAGTTATAGTTCTTTTATGTTATGGGATTATTTTTTACTATTTTTTGATCAATTTGGTTTTTGAACCACTCAATTCTACCTTACAATTAATTTTTTATGGGTGTTTCAGTGAGGTTGTGTCAAGTTGGTTTTTAGTTTTCTAGCCATTTTTATGTGTAATTTTGGTATTTTTTTTGTAATAAATGGTTACAAACCTTTATAGCATTATGGTTGTGGGTTTTTAGTTTATCATTCAATGATTTCAAAAGCTATGGAATCATCAGTTTTGGATGAATAGTTAATTTTGGGTGAAATTTTTTGTAAACTCACGCAAAATGGGATTTTGGCTATGATGGTCATGGTTACGTTATTTTTGTATTTTTTTTTCTAAAAAAAATGACTAGGATTTTTTATGTTTTCTTTTTTGGTTTGTAATCTATGGTCTTATGATTCTAATGGCTATGGAATCATCAAATTTGGATAAGAAATTAATTTTTTATGATTTTTTGGCAAACTAATGAATAATTGGGTTTTAGGACTATTATGTTTTACCCCTGTGAAGATGGGCAATGTTGACACTTTGGAAACATTTTCCCATGAACATCTCAGGATTTTTTGAAGTGTTGATGAGTGTTTAGAAGTTTTTTGAGTCAAATTAAATTTTTTTTTATATTTCTTATTAGTTGTTTACTATAGTAGTTTTCTATAACTTTGGTTTTGTTATGTAATTTTTTTGAATTTAGGTTATGGCCTTGGGTTGTGCTTTGAGTTTTTCCTAAGCATGGCACTTTATCTTGGAAACCAAAATATTAGTTCTAAACTATTGTTTCTATTTTTTTGGCTCTAAACTATAATTTTCATGCTTTTAGCTATAAACTATCATTTCCATTCAAGTGTGAATTGTTCCATATGGTATTTTTGTGTTATTTTCCTTGGTTAAAGTGTTATTTGGTTGTAAAGGCTAGAAATTGTGAGTTTTTCTTGTTATGTTCATGTAAAAATGTTGACATGGAATTGTAAGATTTTTTGGTATTTGAGAGTTATTAAGTTTTAATTATGGTTTATACAATGTTTTGAGGGTTGTTTTTTGAATGGTAGAAGGTCTTCCTTAAGCCTACCTTAATAGTTATCGAGTTGGTGGGGATCTTATGCTACATTCATGTTTCAAGACCCAACACTCCACCTCCCAATATGGAGATATAATACTTATCTTTGTGGTCTATGGTAGGGGCCAACTATTTCCTAGAGTTCTTTTTATAGCACTTCAATGTGATGGTTTGGTTATATTTGGCATCCTATACAGTGACCATTATTGTGGAAACCCTTTTATCTCACTCTTCTAGTAGGATTTGTCAAGTTCATAGTTGATGAACCTAAGACCCATGTAGAGGGTGACACAAATGATGACATGACTACCATGGGTACTCATGCAGAGGGTGATCCCAATACTAATACTTAAGGTAATGGAAAAATTTAGGGATGAATTTGATAATTACATCAAATGTCATCCTAAGGCCTACTAGAGGTGTCAAGCTAATGGAATGATACATAGTTGGTGGGAAAACCTACCTCATGATGTAGAATCAAATCCATCTCCTAAAGTTCCTATGATTTCTTTTATCATATAAGTGAAGTGAGTATTTTTTTCTTGTTTATTTTGGTTATTCCCATTCCAAAATTTTTCTAGTTATGTAGTAATTAAGTTATGGTTTCTTTGGTTTTTTTTAATGGCTACATTAGTTTTTTTTTAATTTAGTTAAATTTTTTATATTTTTCTTTTGACAATGCACCTATGTCAAGACTAATGGGACATTTGTTTTGTTATGTTTTAGGGGTTGTGTCCTCATCCGAAGTCATAATGATAACTTCATGATGCACTGAGAAGATATTAATCCTCAAGTTTGGGGATGTGGAGCCTAAACAACATTAGTTGGCTGATCATGCATCAAAGGCTATATAAGAAAGGATTGTTCATGTGGGCTTGCTTGACATCTTCATGGCCACAAGCCAAATCACCCCCACTATAGAGATGGTGAACATTATTTACTTCATTAGCAAAGAAGTTGGAAGGTTTGTCATCCATGTTCATGGTGTGACTATTACCTTGGATGTTAATGAATCCACCTTCAACAACTTCTTTGATCTTTCTAATGAATTCATGATGATTATCATCAAAGTAGGGAATGATTTGGAGTATTTGGAGGAAGTGGAGTGGTTAAACTCTCACCGTGATCATCAAGGGTTCTCTCTAAGCCATTTCTAGGTTCTAGAGGATAAAGAGGTGTATCCCCTATTTTGATCTCATGCATTATCTAAGTTACTATCATAGGGAAAGATAATGGACTTTGAGTAAGTGTAGATCATGAAGAATGTTCTTAGCAAGATGCCTAATTTAATTGGGCTATTCATTTGATTTTTGGGCTACATGGGAAAATCCTAAAGCTTTGGAACAATCTCACAATGAAGTTCCATGTGCATGTCACATTGTTTGTAGCATACCTACATAGATTTTTAGAGTTCCTCATGTTGATGAAGGATGGATGATGGGTGACTCAGGATCCATCCCAAATAACTAGGCCTTGGGTAAGGTATCTCATTTCAACCATGTTGGCCTAGGATCCACCAGAGGATGTGGATGAATCACTATCTATTACCACTAAGGGATTTATTGGTACTCATTATGCATCCACTGATAACATGGTGAGAAAGCCCCATTTTGAATAATTAAATGTGATAAAGGCCAAGAGGTTATGCACCAAAGTTGAGAGTTCATCTAGAGAAAAACTAAAGAGGCCTATGGTTAATGAGACATTGCCAATGATTGAGGAGCCCTTGAAAACAATACTAATCATTAAAATTAACTGGACACATTATGAGGTTAAAGGTATATTATATTTATTTTATTATTATTTTTTTAATTTATTTTGAAGTTATGATTTTGAGTAATGTAGTTGAGTTATGGCTTTATCTTAGGGAACATGTGCTAAGTTGTTCTATATTTTGTGACTGTTATTCTTGTAAGGAAGCAACAAGAATAGGTGGCCATAGTAGTGGTAGTAGTAGTTGAGGTGGAATAGAGGCATCAATAAGAGGAAGCTTTACAACATTATGAGGATGAGGGTCTATCCCATACTGCATTGGATAGCTTTGATGCCTTGTTCGAGGATTCACACCCAGGTGAACCTCCACCCATTACACTTGAGGATCCTCTAGGAACTTGTGAATTTTTTGGTTTCATATGTTGTATATATCTTTTTTTATTATTTCACATTTGACCTTGGTCATAGTTTTTAATCCTTTATTATGCTTATTATAGATTTGAAGCCTCAATCTCATACTTCCACCTCCAACTTTCACATGAAACCATGGATGGATACCTCTTATAAGATTGAGTTTATGGGGAGCATAGTTAAAGACATTATGAACTAGTTATAATATATAACTCTTAAATTTTATGATATTTCTTAACCCATTTACATGTTTTTGGTTTTTACTTAGTTTATATGATTATGAAGCTTTTGTTATCTTTCATTTTCAGTTGTCAACTAGTTTTATGTATCTAATTTTTTTGGTATCATTTACAATGCCTAAGCTATGACGGGATCCTAACTGAACTATGGAGATTGATGCATTACTTACCCTACCTCCTGATGTGGTAAATGTCCCACATAAGTTTTACAAGAGTTCCACTTCATATGCACTCTCATGTGCAAAATCTTTGTGGGAATGTAGACACTCCAACAAGTTGTTGTGGGAAAAAGTTATGGCATTAAAGAAGGACAACAAGAGGTTGGTTGAAAAGGTGAAAGATCTCATGGATTACAAGGAGTTCATGGAAGCCTAAGTGACCAATAAGGACTCCTTATGCATCATGGAAATAACTTGGGCACGATATTGGAATGCTATTCATGGAAAGGTTTCCCTTGCTAGAGAGGTAGTGGAGTAGACACTTTAGATTGACTTATTGAATTGAAAGGTTGGTGAATGGAAAGACTATTTCACTTTGGTCCTTTAATGGGTTCAAGTGCAAAAGAACCATAAAAAAGTACAAAGCTAAGTAGGATGCCTACCTTAAATGGTTACATGATGAGTCTACCAAACAACACCAATTGGAGTTATTCATGAAAGGCATCAATGCAGAGGACATCTATAAGATGTTTGTAGATAATGTGGTTGTAGCTAACTCCCTTGCTCATCAAATCACAATTAACAAAAGGGAGGTAACTATCACCATAGTGTCACATGAGCCACCTACATGGAGTGACATCAATGAGAGAAACATCCTTACTAGTGTTAATCTTGGGGACGTAGACTTGGCTAACATGACTGAAGATCACCTCCTCCACCATCTAGTTTCAAAATTTTCTCATAGAATATGCTAGTTTGTAATGCTCTCATATTTTCTTATTTTATTTTTTTTAGTCTATTTTAGTTTAGTTTGATTTAGTTTATTACGATGTTATTGGAAACTTAGTTTGTTCTTTTTGGTTACATATTTATGTTTTAACTTGGCTTTGTTGTGCATTGACTACTAATTGGTCTTGTGTTATCATGTTATAGGTACTAAGTATTATCAGTAGCCCTAATGATGAGGATGTAAGTGACCCTCCACCTCCTTTAGCAGATGGCCCCTAGCATTACTAGTTATTTCTTTTCAACTATTCTTGTTGTTGATCACATTTGATGTTGACTTTGATGTTATGGCTAGTGTTAGCCAATGAGTTAAACGTGGATGATTTTATTATTTTATGATGTATTTTTTTAAAAATTTTCCACATTGGATGGCTATGGCTATTATGTTGTAGATTTTTTAATTTTATGTTTAATTTTAAGTTTTAGTTACATAGTTTTAGCATTATGGTTTTATTACGGTCACATAGTTTTATGTTGCGATTATGGTATAAGGCTATGTTGGCTAACTCATATGGTTATAATGTCATAAAAAAGGTCAAAATAGGCTAGGCAATAAGGTTATAAACTAAATTCTAAATAAGTTATAACATTGATTTCTAGTTTAGGACCATGGCAGGCCATGAGGTATTTGCCAATTTAAGACCATGGTAGACCATGATGTTGTTGCTAGTTTTAAGCCATGCAGGCCCTACAATATTCTCTAGTTTAAGGCCATGGTTGGCCATGATGTTGTTGCCATTTTTAGGCCATGGTGGTCCCTATAATTTTGCAAAAAAAACATAAAATTTTTATGGATTTTTCTAGTTTTAAAGTTTTTATTACGTTTTTTATATTTATCATGGTAAAAGAGAAAAGGTCTTAAAAGGAAAAATGCACATAAAAGTAAACTATAGGCTACATGAAAATTAAAATTTAACATAAATAAAAGAAAAATGACACCAATAGTTAAAGTGTAAACTAGGCTAAAAGGCTATAAATACATAGGATTACATGACAATAGGTGCATAGGGTAGGTAGATCAGGGGTACACATCACTTGTTCAAATGTTTCCTGATCTTTGAAAAATTAGGAAATGTGAATGGTCTATTTTGAACTAGCTTGTATTTCCCATCCCCTATGCTAATGATGTTAAATGGGAGCTTTCCCCATGGTGCATCAATGGGTTCATTATTGTTGGTCTTGGCCTCTTTTGCTACCTTAGGCATTTCTACTTTGTGGCTAATGGTAGGAGTTTCTTCCTGAAACTCCACTTCATACCCCCATTCTACATCAATGTTGTTAACCACTAGAGGGACCACACTATCACCATGAATGATTATTTTACCTCCCTCATAAGGTAGGTGAATTTCTTGATGAATGGGTGAAGACACAACTCATAATTAAGCTAGCTAAGGCCTTCTTAGGATAATGTTGAAACCTTATGTTTCCTTCACCACCAAGAAGTTTTCCATTGTAAGGAGCTATTCCTTTGAAATAAATTCTATAGAGATAGATCCTTTGATGGTAAGCTATGATCCATTGAAGGATTTAAGGACTAAAGTCAATGTGTGTTGCATATGCTCTATTAGGCCCAAATGCTCAACAATGGTATAGGGGATTATGTTTGTTGTTGTTCCATAGTTCACATGCACTCTATGCACTATGTATTATCCTATCCTATAGTTACAAACAAGGAAGCCTTGGTTACCTTGTTATTTTAGGGGCTAGTCTTGGTCTCATTAAAGTGAAATACTAGTAATGTTAACTTCATTTCTCCCCTAGGTGAGGATGGTACCATCCTTGCATGGATGGATTGTTCACTAGTAGGGATGTCCTTACTAATGAGAATGAAGATAAACATCCTAATTAATGCTTCATGATGTGTAGCAAAAGTGATGACTAGTTTATACAAGCTAAGGGTTGTATTCTTTTGTTTTAACAATTGTTTAATCGATTCCATCACATTGAGAAAGTCTTTGTTGTTGGTCATGGACTTGTCACCCCTATTGTTCTTAACTTCTTTCATGCATCCCAAAATGTGTACTTCATGTTTTGGTTGTTATGTCTTTGCTTCCTTTCCCTTCCCTAGGGGTTTAGGATACTCCTGTGATTTACTATTTGAAGTAGCCTAGGTAGTTTAGGCCATCAAAATAGATGAGGTGGGAGTGGGCTTTGGTGGGTCCACTTCATTATGTGCCTTGGCTTGATTATCATTCATATTTTAGGATTTTAAATAGGACTCTTTCATTATTTACTTGGTAACTTCTTGTTATCATTCGTTAGTTGGGAGGAAGATGTTGTAGCACTAGCCACCATGGGGGATCATTTTTCGGTTATATAGGTGGACTTATTTGTAATGGGAGGAGGCACTCTAATTATGAAAGGCTCTTTGGGGGATGTTGGTGATGGTATCCTTACAAAAAATGAGGATCTTCAACTAATAGAAGTTGAAGGATGCCTTTTGTTGTGAGGAGGTACCTGAATCACAAATGATTCCTTGACAAGCCTTGGATCATTGTTGACATTGAATGTCACTATGATATATGGGTTTTTGTTCATATTTAATGAGTTTTTATAAATTTTAATCAACTAATTCTGAGGCCTAACTAGGTTAAAGGTGTGAAAAACTAGTTCACCCTTATTTATCATATTTTGGAGGTCATCTTTTAGTGCAAGGCAAAAGTTGAAATCATGACTTGGAAACTGATGATAGTGGTAGAAGTGGTCAAGTTTAAAGTATCTAGGCACTGGAGGGTCATCCTTGGTTGCATGAGTGGGGTCTTTGACTATCGCACATAGCCTCTCATGCCTCTTATAGGCATTTTTTGTCATATTTTTATATTGTATCCTCCCACTCTTTGATAGTTGCTTTACAAGTTTAGATGACTTTAAAGGTAGCCTAGTGTATTTTGACTAATCTTTTCATTCAAAATTAGGCCTAGAAGTAGTTGATGTAGAGGCCCCAGATGTTGAAGGTTGCTTATTATTATTAGAAAGGGCCTTGGGTTAGTTTGTTCTTGGCCCCTAGGTGGCCATTTTACTCTCCTTTGCCACAGTGGCCATTACAATGTTGTTTTGCCTTCCCCTCTCATTGTACTTTTGTGCATGTTGGTTTTTATATGTTACATAGTTGGGGTCATGGCTGGCTTCAATAGTGTCCTCTATGTTTTTAGTTTTAGAGAAGGCATAACTCAGTGACTATGGATCTAGATAGTACAATTTTGACTTAATAAAGATGTTAATCATTCCTTTGAATATAGCTAAAAGGTGAGTTTCAGCTATTGGTTTCAAAATCTTGTTAAGAAAAGTGTTCCATCATTGAATGAAATTTTACACTGACTCAAGGAGTCCTTACTTGACCTTCATCAGTTGGTTAAGGGTTGTATCAGGTTTCAAGTTATACTTGAAATGGTTAATGAATTGAGAAATCGGGTCTTCTAAAGAGGATATGGATCCTCTTGGCAAGGCATGATACTAGTCTAGGGCTTTTCCCATAAGAGACAAAGGAAATATTTTCATTAATGTGTGTGGATATGCTTGCAATAATAACCACTCAAAGTGAAAGGTTATAAGATGGGAGTTGGGATCACCCTCTTCATTATACTTGGTAAATTATGGTATGGGGACACCTGGGGGAAGAGTTAGTTATGGGATTGTAGGACTAATGGAATCATCTTGATATATATCCATAATTTTAACAATGTGAGATGTGGAAACCTTAAGCCTCCATAATTCTTTCTTTAGGTCCTAGATCATTTTGAGGGCTTGATCCATGCCTTGATATTCCACCATGTATTATGGGATTTGCACAAAATATTGGGGCATAAGCTCAAAGGCCTATGACCTCATGATAAATTGTAACACTGAAGAGAGTGGTTGGGTCATCATTGTTGCAAGTGGACTAAATAGCAAGAATGAGGTTTGAGCTGGTATCTGGGATACAAATGGGACAAAAGGGTTATGTGACCCTTGGGTTACTTGAGGTCCCACTATGGGATCCATTTGGATGGATAAAGGATTAGTGGTGGTTAGAACCATTGATGATGGCTGCACAAACTATGCTTGTGTGCTAAAAGCATGGAAAAATAAAAGGTTATTAACTATAGCACTAATTGTGTTTGGTGCATTGCTATAATAGGCATGGGTCCAAACATGGTCAAATAGGAAAGAGGTGAGGACTAGGAGAATTGTCCCATGGAAGTGGCGAGTGGAGTTGAGATAGGCATGGTGTCTTGGGAGGTCAATTATTGGAAATAACCCCCTATGAGATTCTCATGTTTAGATTTAGCCCCAAACTTATCCTCTTCTTCTTGATACTTATCCAAGCTAGGTCTTCCCATCTTCTTCATCCATCCCAATTAGCTAAGAAATGATTTAAGTATATGTTTTCATTAGGGGTATCTTATCATATGGGAAAGGTATGTATTCCTTCCCATCATTGTGGATAAGTTCATACTCCCATTTGGCTTTTTCATTAATTATTAAAATCAACATGCTAGACTGAATATTGATGAAAACAAAGTTATAGTGATCTTTGTTTATCATTAAAAACTATGGGCTTCACCCCCTAAGCTTGAGTGATTACCTACACTTAGCCACATTGGGGTCCTTGGGGTCATAGACCATTATAGCATGTTGGCTAGATCTGGCGTCTATGAAGTTAAATAGTTAAATAGTTGATTGGTGGATTGACATTGTCAAAGAGATGTTTTTAACCTTTTTATTATTTTTAGTAAAAACTCTATTCAATGGGATTATCCACTAGCATAGTTGACTATAAATGGAAAGGTAGTAAGAAATTCATTGTAGTAAAATACTATGTAGTAGATAGTTATGTACTGGGTAGTAGATAATGTTCAAGATAGTAGCACTAACTATCTTGGCCCTTCCAACTGGATCTATATTAGAGGTTCATGTAGTAGACTACTAGGATTCCCAACCAACTATGCTCAGTGGTCGGAGTGGAAAAGTGGTTTACACTAACTTTTTCTACCAAATCCCATAGCAAACATATTTGGGTTTCTGAATGGAAATGGGTTTTAAAGGCAAACTACACTAGTTTCAAGGTATCCAGCAACTACTATGAAAGTACAAAACCCAACTCACTTACCACAACTACACTAGGTATTTGGGAAGGGATTTGGGTAGGTTTTAAAATTGAAAAAGTAAAAGACTTAGTATTATGAAAAGATTTGGAAAAGGGCTTTTGTGCTAAGAATTTTGGTGAAGGCCCTCCTTTTAGTACGAGAAAACTATTAGGCTTTGAAAATTTAGTTGCTAGAATAGGAATTGAAAATTCCAAAGTATTAGAATAGTTTTTTAACCTTAAATCCCAAGGGCCTTCAAAAAATGGGATTCAAGGCACCCTAGATAGTTTTGCCAATCACCTAGGAACTTACAAAAACATAAATAGAAACACAAATGATGGTGGAAACAAAAATGAAATTGTATATCCAAAATGAAAATAGACACAGAAATTAAAACTTCAATGTAATCTGCACAATAATGAATTGTAACCTTATTGAAATGGAAAATTCATAAAGTACAAGGTTCAAGAGGTATAGATTTGTGTGTTGAGTGTAGAAGAAGTTTGCTTGGAAGGAGCTTGAAGTTCATTGGATCTTGCAATCTACACTTATAATCCCATGATCTAGATACTTCCAAATCCTAGTTTCTAGAAATTCCTTGCTAATTTCTATTGAAATCTACAACTATCGTCATTGATGGCATTCCACCCTTGAGGTAGTGGTATCACATTGGGAATCTCCAATGCCCAACATAGACACCAATTTTCTCTCAAAGGTGTTGCAAGTTCACAAAGGCCATCTTGGTTGCAAAAATGCCAAGCTCCTTTCAAGTAAAACTGCCTCAAAATTGTAGAAGCACTCAAAAAGTTTGGAACTATAATAAGATGTTAAATTTTGGCTTATATAGTTTATGGAGTTTCTATTTTTAGGCCATGTACATCACTATCATGATTATTAATAGATTGATCTCTATTTGTAGGTTTAACAGTCATCAATACTCAGTGTAGGTGACCATTTATAGTATGTTTGGATACACCATAAATACCAAATCCCATCTAGAAATTATAAATAATAAACAAACTTCTATGATGATGCTAACACCATCCCAACTACATTGACCTTGGTGAACTATGTTGAAGTTGCTGGAAACCACTGGTAAGCTTGATCTCTATGTTGTCCATGTTACAACTACTAAAGACTTGGGGTGATTATGCTAGTCACTTTTGGGAAAATGGAAAATCCCAACAATTCCAATGTTGAATATGTGCATCTACACTAGATTTTTTGGTGACTACACTGGATTTTGGTGGAAATGAAAACCTAACACCATCTATGTTGTGGTTATATGGTTTTAGTGTAGTTGAGTCTATACCCATACAAAAACCCATGAAAATGATAAATTTAGCAACTCCCAAGGAATTTTTAGCCCTTCCAAGCCTAAAATAGACATGAGGTGGCTTTTTCCACTTGGGAAGTAAAGAAATAACAACTTATGAGGCATTTTTTCAACCTCAAAATGTTAAAGTATGCAAGATTGCAGCTCATGGACTACAAATCTTACATTTACAATAAAATCTTACCTCAAGTTAGAGGATGAAAATTACAATTTCCAATATGAATTTTCTTGGTGGTGTTTCACTAGTCCATCGTGCCAAAGTAATGTTGTGTCACTTGTGATAGTGAGATAACAAATATCCTTTTTCATCTGCAACTTGTACATCTAATTCTTGCAAATAGGGATAATGGAAATACCTTTATCATCATCAACCTTAAAAATCTTACAAACATATTTTTCCAATTCCATATGATAACCATTAAAACATAATTGACCAACACTTAATAAATTTTTTGAAAGATTGAAAACATAACCCAACAGAACCCTTAGAGAATGATCCAGTGTTAGGATATTAACTAATGCTCTAGATTGTGTTAATTTTTAATGTTTTTTTTGTTGTTCATAGGTAGCTGTTATATTTGGGAGATAATATATTTATTACCTTGAGTTGTTGTGAATGCAAGAAATCCAATCCTAGCAATGATTGGCTTCTTCCTATTACCTATAGTTACATCTTCATCATATTTTCCTAAACTTGAGAATAATTTCTTATTCTCTATCATGTGATTACTACACACAATATCAACATACCAAATATTGTTATTGTTTCTCACATTTGGTACCTTTATAGAAATCAAGAGTTGATCTTCTTCTTTTTTAATTTAAAGTAATTGTTCACCTTTTTTCTATCCTTTTGCTGATCTTCATGTTCTACAATTTTTTCTTTACCTTTCTTTTCATACTTCTTTCTAGACCAACATTCTAGAGTATTGTGGGAGTTGGTACCACAAAAATCACAATGCTTACCTTCCCTTGATTAATTATATCTTCCATGATTATGACTCCAAATCTACTATAACTATTTACACATTCTCTAAATGAGGATCTTCTTGAGGATCATTGATTTTGATTTTGATTGGACATCCTCAAAAATTGAACTTGAAATGTATTTGCTATTAATTCCTCTTGTTCAAAAATCCTTTACTTATATGTTCTTTATCTTCCTACAAGCTCAACCATGGTCATCTTATTGAGATATCTTACTTATTCAATAATCATGATGATGGGATCATATTGATTTATTACACTTCAAAGAATCTTTTTAACAACATGCTTTTCTTGAAGCATTTCTCCATAAGATTCAAGTGCATTTCAAACTTGTTGAAATTAGCTAATGTATTGATCCATATTTTCTAAATATAACATGCACAAAGATTCAAAATATTTCTTTAAAACTTATAGCTTAACAACTTTAAGTTTTGATAATCTCTTGGATGCAATCTCTCATGCATTCCATGCAGCTTTGCTAGATTGATGCATGATAATTTTGGAAAATATTTTCACATCGAACCTAGAGTTAATGATGAATAATGCTTTTGCATATTTCTTACAAAGATTCTTAAATTTATTCTTTTTTTCTTCTTTAAAGCTTCAAATGTTTCTTCATTAACATCTTTGAATTCATTCTCAACAAAACCCCACAAATCTTGTAAGATTAAGAACGTCTACATCCTAATTGCATAATACTCATAATTCCCTCCATTGAATATGGAAACCTAAAGAGATATAAATGTGTGATTTTGGGCCATATTGGAGAGATCTATTGTCAAGGATCTAAATTAATCAGCTTTGATAGCAAACAAAAAAGCTAAAGGACCTTGAATCTATCATCTAAGCTAAAAGAAAATAAAGAACTTAGTTAGAACAAACACACTCCTTAATATTCTCTTCAATTCTCTTACTATATCCTACTACAATTATATAGGCCTTGATCTTCCAAGAATGGATTTGGAAAGATAAGCATGAATCTAGGAAATCATGGGGATGATCCTTATTATCTCATTTAGAGATATTCTTAACATAGAATGAACTAATCATGATATAGGATCTTATCTTGTTTAACATATATTTATGGGTGACATATATCTTTTTTTTTTTTTTTGGAATCTCTAATCATCATATTCCACATGATCATGGAGATATTGGTATCCATTAACAAATAGAGGCATTGGATTACAAGATGTTGATCAAACCCTCAATTGATTAGTACCACCTAAAGGAGATCCTAGAGTTCTATAGAAAACTAAAGCCACACCTCGCCAAGATGAAGCCTTTAGAGTGATATTTCATATCCTCAGTGTAGGAGACTAGAGTGAAAATTACAATAGCATGCCTTCAGGAATGGTTTAGGCTACCTTCTAGTAGTGACCACATCTACAAGATAAAGGTGAGTATGAAGAAGAAGTACGGGCTCTTTTACTAATTAATCAACAAGTCTAATTTTAGTGGGATCCAATCTCAAGGAGTCTACTCATCAATCTATGTCTAGAAGATAGGGTGATAACAAGAATGATTGTGATAAATGTCCTACCATCAAGACATAGTAGCTACATCCTTAGCCTAGTCCTTCAAGTGATGAAGGCACTAAAGTATGGGAAGGAAGTTAACTTCATGTACATGCCTATCAAATACATGGTATATCATTATAATGATGATGCCTTTAGAACATATTTTCCATTTATGATTTTAGTAATTCCACATAATCTTGGACTATTGCAATCTCAAACCAACACAAAAGTAAACCTGATAGTCCAAAAGAAGGATACCTTCATTAGATCACTAAAGATCTACATCATATGTCAGTTCCTTCATCAAGAAATCTAATGATCTAGGTTCCATGTTGGCATCCCAAGAAAATGAGATGAGAGAGATCAGGAATGAAATGAGGACCTAGATGTAGAAGGTCTAGTCCAATCAATTGGAGATCCTGGCCATCCTAGATAGGGTAAGTTCTACCTTGACAACTTTGGACAAGAGAGAAATAGACATCAAGTGGAATGTTCATCCAAAAATATGTGATGATGAGAAGGAGTCGAGCCATCTTAGTTTGAGAAGGATATGAAATTTGAAGAATCCAAGGCTTGATCTTGTGTGATTACTTTGATTTGTGTTAGGACATGTTAGTTCATTTTCTTATTTTAGAACAGGTGAGTTTTAAACATATTTTTGGTTTTTATTGTTGATGATGAATGTATGTAAAATCCTTCTTTTTGTGGACTTAGATATTATGGCATCCAGCAATTATTTAATTTGAAGGATTATGGTTATTAATCACTCTTTTATGTTATGACTACTATTTTTGATGAAGGAGGTAATGGAATTAAATGGTTTTGGTTTTAGTTTTGGGCATTGCTTTTGGAGATAAAAGTAAACTATAAGTTTATGATTTCTATTAGTATCATTTTAATGCTTATGCCTTATAGTGGTTGGAACATTTGGATGATTGTAGTTACCCATTTTATTAATATTATTAATTTTGTGGCATGTTGGTGGATATTGGATTTAATTGATTTAGAATGATTGTTAAAGTATTTCTTGGGGATGTATCAAGAATATATTTCACTTTTTTTGGTCAAGCATTGGCTAAAGGTTGGTAGGGAGCTATGATGAACCCACTAATTATCTTTCATTTTCAATTAAATTAATTAAATTTTTTATTTTTTATTTTTCCTATGTGAGCTTATTAAGTACACTAATTTCCATGGTGGTACACAATAACTATTAATCATCTTTCTTAAAGTGATGTTTTCATAGGTGATGACAATTATGACAAGAATTGATAAGGTATCAATTTTCACATAACTTCTAATAGATTTATATGCAAGGAATATTGATATTTATCAATTTTCACATAATTTTTAATAGACTTATATGCAAGGAATATTGATATTTATCACAAGGATCAGTAGAAATCAACCTAAATCTTATTAAGGATTGATATCATCAAAGCTATGGTGATTTTGAGCCTTTAGTAGAATAGAGATATCAATCCAAAAAGCATTTACAATATGCATTGATTAAACAAGAAGTAGAAATATATTGTAGCCACTATGAAGTTTGGTAAGTAAAGATTGCTCTAGCAGTGATATCAATTAACATAGATTTCCACAATATCAATTAATATGACTATATAACTATTTTTCCCAAATTAATTTTTCATTCCTTCTAGTATAAAAGGAATCTCCTTACTTAGAGGAAGGGTAAAAATCCATACCCTTAGAGAATCCAAGTCATTTTGAAGCAATTTCCTATTTTTTCAAGAAGTAT
This sequence comes from Gnetum montanum, assembly GCA_015680685.1. NCBI lineage: Eukaryota > Viridiplantae > Streptophyta > Gnetopsida > Gnetales > Gnetaceae > Gnetum > Gnetum montanum. The sequence continues at coordinate 81,418 of MNCI01009686.1, forward strand.
CAAAGGAGCTAGTTAAGCCTTGCGATAAATTTCAATTATTAGAGTCCACTAGTGGGTTGTTGAGGTTGGTACACTATAAAGATAGTGAGGCAGAATCATATATTAGGTGATAACTTACTTGTTCTTCTCAAAATTTATATTTTGTATTTAATGGCTTCAAATTAATTTAATCATTAAATTCCATTATTTAAGCTAAACGTTAGGGTGGGAATTTATAATTTAACTTATGAGTGATAGTCATCATTGTGGGATTTAATTAGGATTGAAGTTAATCATTTTTTGTCTTGATGATTTATTTAACTTTCAACTGTTCCTCCATAGGTATGACTCATGAGTTGGTCACAGACAAGGTGACATTGCTACAATGAAGGTAATCTAGCATCATATTTTGGCCATCTCATTAAGAAACTAGAGACAAAATTGATTAAGGAAGTAGAAAAAATAGGTAAGTTAGAAAATATCAATGATTTTATCATTTTTTATTGTTAGTATTTTTTTAAATTTAATGTTTTAGTATTTTATGACACAATATTTTTTTTATTTTTTATTTTTTATTTGCTGACCTTTTGTATTATTGACAGTAGTAGTAAAGACTAAGAAGAAGGCAAAGAGGAGGTGCTATCCAAGGCTATAGAGGAAGGCAAGAGAAGGAAAGAAGAGAAAGAAAAGAGGACCCAAGAAGAAATAGAATGAAAGGTAAGGGAGGAAGCTAAGATATAAGGAATAGAGGAAGTAGAATAGAGGACCTAAGAAGACCTAGCAACAAAGAAAAGGGAACTAATAGTGAAGGCAGAGAGAACGGAGAACAAAGCCTAAGTACAAAAGCTATTTGACAAGGCACTGAACATTAATCTAGGAGATGGAGGTAAGGTTTAAAATATTAAAGTGTTTTATGAGAAAATAATCTATTTTAACAAACAAATGACTAATAGTTTACTTTCATAGATAATCATCTAGATGATATCAATGATAAGATGTTATCCTATGGTAATCTAGTGTTTTTTTATCTATATTTTTATTGTGTTACAAGGCTAGCTTTATTTATAATCTTGGGCTTTCTTTATTTTTGTATTTTTTGTTGTTATTTTATTGCAAGATAATTTGAGGTTAGTGTGGGAGTATGTGAATAAAGGAGAGTTGGTTAAAGGCATGTAAGTTAATAATTGAGAATTATCTAGCTTCCATGATTATTATGCAATGTAATGAATGAGTCTTTTTACAAATGTCCAAGTCATAGAAGATTAGGATAAGGTGTCCATTATGACCACTAATTTGTAGCCTCTTCTTCATCACAAGCTTGAAGTGCAAAAGAGAATGGACCTCATTACTCAATATGGAAAAGAGATGGCTTTCCTTATGGTAAAAAAATCTCATACATTGATGGATCTTACTATAGAGGTATTCATGACTAAGAAAAGAGAAGAAAAATTAATCTCAAGAATTAAAGTTTTGAAAGAATAATTAGCAAACTTAGAGGTAAATATACATGGAAGCACAATGGTGCATTGTAATCCCAATGATTCCTTCTATTGGTAATTGGATAATTCCTTGGATGCTATGGTAGTTGCCCATACCAAATAGGAATTTAAGATATCAACCATGGAAGCTCTTAAAAAAAAGTTAAGGGAGAGTAATTTTCCATGAAAAAATTAGGCAAGCAGCATAGGAAGAATAAGCTAGTCTACAAAACGTGAAGCTTGCTACTTACAGATTAACTTCGAGATGAAAGGATGACTAATAAAATAAGGAATAAGTTCATTGAAAAAATAGGCATTCATAATGCATTGAAATCATATGAGCGATGTGTGCATGTAAAAAAATAAGAAGAAAGAGATAGAGGTTCCTAGTGCTAGAGAGAAGAGTAGAAGAAAGAAAGAGCCTACCCTTGATAACCATACAATAACTGATATCTTGGATATGCTAATAAAGAACCTAGACTATCCATTCCTCTTGCTTGAAGAAAACAACCAACATTTGGTTGATGTGTTCAACTATGAGGCTTTTGAGTTAGGCGCAATCAAATAAGGGAGAGACAATGAAGTTATTTGTAGTGGTATACTTATAGGAAAGTTTGTTATTTGTGTTCTTAGCTACACTTTGTATTTTTATAGTTTTTTTATACTAATATACTTATGACTTTTTGTGCATTTAACATTTATAATTTTGGTTTTATTTTCAAGGGTGTAGAGGCTCTAGGAGGTTCTGATAGTGGTGTGAAGGATGCAAGAGATGCTAAAGTGGGGGGGGGGGGGGGGGGG
>MNCI01009686.1:83833-102002 GCA_015680685.1 Gnetum montanum
AAATGTGTGTATCTTTTCCAGGATGTGGATTGTCGAATGAGAACAAAGGTGGAAGAAAGAGGAAAAATTCCAAATGGTGTAGAAAATTGTGGCTTAATTAGGAGACTTTCTTCTGAAGCGAGGCTTGATGATGGTGATTATTTGGATCTCCGATATGACTCCATGGCTGCAATAAGAAAAACAACTGGTTAGTATTCATCTTGAATTTTGGAGCTTGAGATATAATTTGGAAGTGAACATGCCAAAGAATTTGCATTTTTTCTGAAGTAGTTAGTTGTAAGGAGTTTGAAATAATTGTCTTTTGAAAAAGTGTGGTACATCTACGTTTCCAAATATTATATAAAATGATGGGCCTAAGGATCTTCCATAGGAAATGAGAGTTTTTGGACCTGATAGGTAAGAAACCAAACATTATGGCCTACAAGAGATGCTTAAGTGATGGGAAAGGCTTTTTCTATTAATGATAAGGCTCATGGTAAAGGATGTGATAGAGAGAAATATGAGATTTTAGATATAATATTATTTTATATTTTATATTTTTGTTGATGGATGTTGGATGAAATATATTTCTAGTAGATATTTTATGGATTCTTAGCTATTATATAGTAACTATTATGTTTGTGGCTTTTTAGGTTTCTATGTTTATAATTTTATCACTTTCTCATTTTGTAGTTTTCTAATATTTCTATGTTTTTCTATATTTATGATTTATGATTTTTGAAAGAGCTTGCAATACAAACGAAATATAAAAATTAATACTAATAATTATGTTTGATGATAGAAATAAATCTAAGATAGAAAAGAAATAATGCTAACAATAAACATTAAAAGAATACAAAAAAGGGAAAGAAATAGTTACACAGCTATGCTTTGGCGATCACTTTCGTTGCATGCAAATAAGTGGAACACTTAATTATCTTAATTGACTCAACAATTTCTAATGTGAAAAATCCTAAATTTATGAACTCATAGGTGTTTGCTAACCATGAAATAGTTTAATCTACTTCTTCTATTTATTTCTCAATGCTTGTTTGTCCAATTAATGTAGGCTAGGATCCTAGAATAGTGTCCTATATGAGATATAATCATGATAGAGTGGGGATTTTAGGGTCTGTGCAAATAACTACCTTCTTATTCCTACATGAAAAGTGGATCTCTGACTATAAAGAAGAGGAGACAACATGATCTTAAGCTAATCAAGGTCTTCCTAAAATAGCATTTATTTCAAAGGTATCTCTTATAATAGTGGATATTGCTTTAGGTGAAATAAAACTCCCCAACAAACAAGAAAACTTAATCACTTCTATGATGGCTACTTTGGCTTCACTAAATGAAATTAAAGAAGGTTTGTAATTCAAGGATATGACCTATTTCTTTAAGCTAAGATGGTTGATGACTAATCATGAAATGAATTTGGATCCTACGCCATCATCCACATATACCATTTATAGGATCACATTGTCTCCAACTTATATCATGATGTCGATGGAAAGTTTTCATGTGATACCTATCATAATATGTATTTTGATATCTTTTTAATTTAAAAACTAAACAATTTGTTTCATACTTAGCAACATTGAAAATAGGTGAGATTACCTAAGCATATAGTTGAATATCAAATGAGGCTGTGATCAATTTGAAAAACTCTTCAAATACCAACAATGATTCTTAGATGTTAAATGAGATCAAAAGGGAAAAAGTTAAGTTATTTTGACTTCATGGTAGTTTTAACTTGTGGTTAATGTTTTCTTGTAGACATAACCTCTTTGGCCACTAGTATAGGAAGAATGATACTTGTTAGTATAAGAGTTGAAATGATAATGCAAGATGCAAGAATCACATCCTGACCGACTTTGAAGGAGACCCTTTTCTTGCTTGAAACATCCTACTTGGATGCTTACTTCTTATCTTTCTCTTTGTCTTGGTTAGCCTTTTTTAATGCTTTTGTTAGGTTCTTGAAAAGTGAGGAGGAAGTGGGAAGTAAATAAGATTTAGTAAACTTGGGAGGAGAATAAGGTTATGTACTAGATGGAATGGTGTAAGGAAAAACTAGAGGAAAATTAATATATTTATGTGGAGTTGGCATAGGGAGATTATTTCTTAGAGAAGAGGATGGATAAATGAAAGAGTAGTTAGAATGAGTGTAATACTTATCATGATGAGAAGTTATGTCAACAACAAAGGAAGCTCTACAAGCATTTTAGAAGAAAGATGAGAAAGGTATTTTACTCCATGGAAGGTTGATACCAAAGAAATTTTAGGATCTTGATGTGTTTTATTGGGAAGGTTTATAGGAATTAGCTTGGGAAAATATCCATAGAAATAAAAAGGATGATATTGAATGATCTACCTTGTTGTATATGTAAAATGAAAATATTTTTCTCGAATGGACATTTAAGAGGTCTTGAAAGATTTGCATGTTCTAATTACTTGGTTTTATAATAGTATTAAACATAATTTCCCCCTTCTTAACAGGTGCTTATATATTGTCCTTGAGAGTGTTACAATCCTCTATGTCATGGTGTGTAGCTTGATGATAATAATACAGCTTGTTGGGGTTATACTATTTGGGCACTAGAGATGTTGTATCCACTTTGGGTTTTTCTACATAATTTAGAGTTCCAAGTTTTCTCTGTGGCTTCTTTAGCTCAAAACCATCTTTAGTAGTTTAGATTCAATGTTTTGCATTACTAGCCATATTATTTTTTCTTCTTCTTTGGAATTCATAAAAAATAAAATCACACATCATTTTATGATGCTTATCATTAAGCTTTAGTTTCAATTTCCAACATTGTCTCCTACATCAATTTTGACTTTGGCTTGTTTAGAAATATTTTCTGAACATACAATGTTATTTTACTCTTTTATGTCCTAGATCAATCCTACTTCTAACATCTAAATTCATTATTCACATCAACCATATTTTCAACATCTACTATAGTTGCACATCATTATTCCTATTAAGATTCTTCTAGAAGATTCTATGGATCCCAATGCATTATTTTTATATAATCTATGATGCATTTATGACCTATAAATAGGGGAAGACTTCTAAACAAAAAGGCATTGGTAGTTGGAAATTTGAAAAACATTGAAAGATTCTAGCAATTAGAAATTTTTGCAAACTCCTCAAAGACAAAGATTTTTGCAAAAAGACATTCTTATTTGTAATTACTTCTTTAGCATATTATAAAACTCTATGTGATTCTTAGCTCCTTAGAAATTTTTCTAATTCTTTTCTTTCCCTACTGACACACTGTATCTTCATGTTTTCCTCTTAACACTTGGAGAAATTCTATTGGATTTAAATCAATACATAAATCTCATTAGATTTCATTCCTATCAATTTTTTCTAATTTTAAATCTATAGTACTTTTTTTGAATCTACATTAGGTGCACACATCAGAGAGAGAGAATGAGATAATGTAACTTCCTATTAGTTATTTTTTATCCCTACCTTCATCTTCTAGGATATTCATGTTGAAATGTTAGTATTGTTGGTTACTTAGGATTCTAGAAATGGCTTAAGTTGATGTACATTAACTAATAGGTGTTTTTGACAGTTGGTCAAGTGGTAAATTATCATAATCCCTGAAGAAAATGTTAAATAGATAATGTAAGATCCTTCCCATAACATTTGGAACTTAGTGCATTATGGCACATGCATGAAATTTCAATAAAGAATCTTATCTCTAGGTTGAAATGAAAATTTTCTTATCCATGCACCATGGTGTTGTTTGTTGTATGCCTTGTGCACTTCATTCATCATTAGGGCTATTGTCTAGTTTTCATCTAGCTCATTGGGTCTTATAAGATGTTATTTATTAATGTTTAGGTAAAAGTTACATGCCACTTTTAATGCACAAAGTTTGGCTTGGATTACAAGCTTGGATAATTTTCCATATACTAACTCATAGGGAGAGTATCCTATATGAATTTTTCAGGTTGAATGATATTCCCAAAGAGCATCATAAAGTTTGTTACTCCATTCTTTCCTATATCTACTAATAGTTCATGTTCAAATTTTAGTAATCCCTCTATTGGTGAGTTCATCTTGACTATTAGCTTGCAAGTGATAGGGGGTTGTACATTTATGTTACACCCTCAAGCATTACATCAACTTCTAAAAAATAGACCTTATGAAATATGTTCCATTATCTAAAATAAGTGCTCTAGGCATACCAAACCTATTTCCACCTTTTGTTGTACAAATTGAGCTATAGTGGTAAACGTATAGTCAAATACCACTATAGCTTTAGCCCATTTGGTGCAATAGTCAATAGCAACAATGATGTAAGCCTTCCTATTTAACATGTGAGTGATGGATCCCATGAAGCTAATCCCCCAAATATTGAAAGGCTATAATGGTTGGATCCACTATTAGAACCGTTCCATTCTTATGATCATTTCTCCATCTCATTGACATTGCTTGTACAAACAAGAGAAATGGTGAGTATCCCTGAAGATCATTGGCCAAGATTATCCTACCATGAGAAACCTAGAAATCATTCTCTTTCTTACATAGTAGCCCCTACAAGGATCTTCATGAGCATCCTAGATGATCCACAACTCATCTACATCAAGTACACATCATTGTACTAGTCCATCAACATAAACCTTATAAATATTACCTTGGCTCTTTATGTAATATTTAACCTAGTGAAGAAACTATTGTTTCTTCTTATAATCCCATTCTACTAGAGTCTTCTTTATGAGAAGATAACAAAGGAACTCATCATAGCAATTGGTAACCTTTGTTTCATGAACTTTATCTTAGAAATTAGCAATGCCAACATTATGGTTTTATTGAATATTAAAATATAATTATGTGATAGTGCCAAGATCCCCTCCTAGATGATTTTGGAAAGATCTAAATTAGATCTGAAGAAAACTAAAGATGATTTATTGGAAGCTTCATGTAAGTTAGAGAATATTTCAAGATTATTCTTGTAAAGCTAGAGAAGAGTTAGGGAAACCATGAGATATCTCAAGATAAACTTGGAAATAGCTTGCTTGTTAAGCAAGCAATTACATATATTTATTATGATGGAAATTAATATAATTACATTGCCTAATTGTTTTCCATGGCTTAACAATGGTTTGAGAGTCACCTTATTTTCCATTGTTTCTATCAAAATAGCATCAAATGTATGATTTATTTTCTACTTTCATGCGATGGTTTCTTCCAAATTCCTAATGCCAATTTTTCTAACAAGTGGTATCAGAGTAAATTGATGGAGCAGTTATAGACAACAGATATGCTTGTTGGTTAGAATTGAAACATATGGAGAGTGTTGATGAATGATATCTTGGCACAAAAGAAGTGCAATGAGGTAGTTCAACCTTCAAAACCTACAAAGATGTCAGATGATGATTAGAAAAGGTTGTAAGTAAAAGAACTAATGTTGATCTATCCCCATTTGAGCAACAGAATTTTGGCATCTCTTTGTAATGAAAAAAAAATCCTCATGTTCTTTGGATAAAGTTGAAAAATAGGTTTGATAATGCTTCAAGTTTAAATCAGTTTCATATTTATCAAAAGGTTTTTAATGCAAAGATGAAAGAAGGTATTTCTTTGCAAGATCATCTAGATGATATGATGGCTGCTTTTGTTAAATTTGAAGAATATAAAGTAATTATTGTAGAACTAGTGAAGTGTTATGTTGTTTTAAATTCTTTAACTAAATCTTGAAATCCAATTATTATAACTATTACTACCTCTATGAGTACGAATAATATTTCATTTGATGGTGTAGTTTCTACTCTTTATGATGTAAAAAGAAGATTACCTAAAGGATAGGGTCAATCATTAGGTAATGCTTTTATAGTTTCAAATATAGGTAGATATAATAAACATGATCAAAGAAGGGGACCTAATCAGAGTAGGAAAATAAGTAAAAGTAGAGGAACTTTTAAAAGCAAGATTAAATGCTAGTTTTTCCACAAAATTGGTTACATGAAGAGGGACTATTGTGGTTAAAAAGCATGGAAAGCATCACTGCAACAGAAAGAAAGACAAATTTAGAAAAATTATAAAGCAATGTAGGCCTACAAATAAATCATACAAAAGATGAGCTTTCTTTTAAATTTATTGAATTTGAATCATCTATAATATTTTTTTTAAACATAGCAAAATAAATTTTGATTGTAGACACAGGAACCTCATTTCATACTTGCCCTAATCAGTCTATTTTTACATCATATTAGCCAGTTTCATCAGGTGTTGTTTATGCTACTAATGATGTTCCTTTAGAAAGTGCGGTATTAACAGTGTTATTTTACGGAAACCTGGTTTGCCTAAAATCACTCTTAATAATGGTAGGCATGTTCTTGAAGTTTCTAAAAGGCTAATTTCTATTTCTCAACTTGATTATTTGGGTTTAAATTTTTTCATGTGGAAATAATTAGTGGAAAATTACCAAGGGCATTTTAACAATTTTGAAGGGTAAAAAGACTAGCACAATGTATACTTTAGGAATTAATATTTGTTTGTAATATGATTCTATGGTTGCAATTGCTATCGAGGAGGCTACTGATATATGGCATAAATAGTTGGTACATATTAGTTATTCTAATTTAAAGGTACTTTAATCTCATTCTTGCATTCCCAAATTTGTAGTAAGCTTCACAAATTTTTGTAAAGATTGTGTTGTTGGTGAATCAAAAAGGATGAATTTTCTCATAAATATGGGACGTAAATGAGCTAATAAATTGTAAATTTTTTATTTTGATGTTTGTGGTCTAATTAATTCAACAACATTAGGTGGTTTACTATATTTTATTACTTCATTAATGATCATACATGAAAAGCATGGGTATTTTCAATAAAGTCCAAGGATGTAGTGTTAAATATTTTTAAGTCCTTTGTTGCTAAAACAGAGACACAAACAAGTTTATAGTTGAAATGTTTACTTATTGATAATTTTGGTGAATATACTTCAAATGCATTCAATGGGTTTTATAGAGAAAAAGGATTTAAGCATATTCATCCTCCTCCTAGAACTCCACAAGAAAATGGAGGAGCAAAAAGATGTAATAGAACATTGGTTGAATGTGAAAAATCTATGATTATTAGTGCAAGTTTATCTAAACATTTTTGGGCTAAGGCTATTATGACTGCTACATATTTAATTAATAGATCACCACACTCATCTTTAAATAATGAAGTACCAGAGTCCTTGTGGAGTGGGAGACATTTTTTTTATAATCATATAAAAGTTTTTGGATGTGTTGCTTATATGCATATACAAACAAAAAATAAATCTAAATTTTATGATAAATAAAAAAATGTATTTTTATGGGTTATGGTAGTGATGAATTGGATTTTAGATTATGGGATTGTGAGGCAAAGTAATTTGTAAGGTCATGAGATGTAAAATTTCAAGAAAATGTAATGTTTTATTATTTTCAAAAGGAAAAGGTTTCTAATTCTATTACACAATAGGCTCCTAGATTTGTTTTGTAGCCTAAAGAAGATATACAAGAGCAAGTGGCAAATCAAAACACTCCATAATTTCATGATGAAGATGAGGAGAAAGAAACTAATGAAGAGGGAAATCTAGCAAAAGATCCATCACATGGCGTAAGACATTCAAGTAGAATAATATGTCCTCCAACTAGATTTAAATATTATATTCTTTATATAGATTGTGATGAACTTGAAATGGTAAAAGAAGCTCTTGCAAGTCCTCATGCAATAAAATGGAAGAAAGCTATGAAAACGGAAAAAGGGAAGGCTATGAATAGAACATGGGAATTGGAGGAATTACCCAATGGATGTAAAACACTTCAAAATAAATGTATTTTTACTTTAAAGAATGAAAAAATTAACACCAATAAAAATATTGGTGATGCATTGACTAAAGTGGTTGCAAGGGATATGCATGTTTTTTGCACAACATAGCTTGAAATAGTGGAGATGTAAGAATGCAACCTAGAACTAGTGCATCTCTAACTTGAAGATTTGTTAAATTTTTCTTCAAGTAGGAGAATTGTTAACTATCAGTTAATGTGAAGAAAAGTATTCCTCTATTTTTATCAATTTAAGTTATGTCTGTTATAACTTCTAGCTTTGTAATCTTTGCTTGAGATACGATTAGCAATTTCTAAAGTTATCTAAATATTTTTGTTTTCTCCTATAAATTAAAGGCCGGGAAGATGTGTTATGGACCACCAGAACAACAGCAAAAAGCTATGAAAGTTATCAGGGATAGCTTGTATCCTTTGGATATATTCTCTAAATAAAGGAAGAGCTCTACACTGGTTCCCATGGTTTTTTTCCTACAAGGTTTTCACATAAATTTTTGTGTATGTTTTTCTTGTTGTCTTTGCCATTTCAATTTGTAGATTTAATTAATTTTTGTAATACTTTAATGAACTTAACAAAGAGAAGTTCATCTAGAAATTGATTAAATAAGGGTTCTTCATCCTCCTTGATATTCCATCTTAACCAAGACAAATGATCAGCCACTACATTCTTAGTTCCTTTCTTGTCTACCATGGTAAGGCCAAATTTCTATAAAATCACTAGTCACCGTATAACATGGGAGCTAACCACTAGCTTATTTATTAAAAATGGATTACACTATGGTCTTTGTGCATAAAAATTAGGTATCTAAGCACATAGTGCCTAAGTTTTTCCAAGGTATATAACACTATCATAAGTTCTTTCATAGTGGTGGAGTAGTTAATTTGTGTACCCATAATGCTTATGCTTACAAAATGGATATCATATGAACATTTTTTATCATCCTTTTATGTAAACACTACTCCTAAAGCATAGTTAGATGCATCTATCATTATGTGGAATGGCCTTGATCAATCTAGGATGCATAGAATTGGAGTTTCTACAAGTTTCTACTTTAAGTGTTAGAATGATTATTTACATTCCTTGGTCCACTTGAAGACTACATCCTTCTTTGAAAGCTCTACTAGTGATTTGATGATCTCAAAGAAATTCTTAATGAAGAACCTATAGCAACTAGTATGGCCAAGGAATGACATAACATCTTTTACCATTTAAGGTTGCTTGGTTATTCCTTAGATGATCCTTACTTTTTTAGGGTCCATCTTAATTTTTTTTTTTTTTTTGAAATTTAGTGTTCCAAGATAAAACCTTCTTCAACCATTAAGTGGCTCTTCTACCATTTGATCTGTATATTCATTTCTACACATCATTTTAGCACCTGCTCTAGATGGTCCAATGCTTGTTCAACATTGATACCATAGGTAGAGAAGTTATCCATGAAGACTTTCATATCACTACTAATTTCTCTACTAGAAGGTGCCGAGTGGTAGATGTTGAAAAGTTGTAGTNTTGGAAAAGATGAGAGCATGGACAAGTACAATAAATATAAGCTAAATGAAGATGATCCAAGGATTGAGAGGAAGCTAAATAAACAAGAGAAAGCCTTAGGAACTAGAGCTCAAAAGTTGAGAAGATGTTTCTAAGGAACAAAATACATCTTTTCCAAGAGAAATTCCATCACAGGAAGATGTCTCCCAAAAGCAAGAGATGTCTCCTATTCAAAGAAGATGTCTCCCAAGAGATGTCCCATATTTAAAGAAGACATCTCCCTAGAGTTAAAGCTAATTTTAGAGAGATGTCAAAATTTTTGAAGGAGATGTCTACACTAGCCATTTGATAGTTATTACATGAATTCCAGGGTAGTTTCAAAAACTCCAATGCTATAAGTAGACTTCAAACTCTTGGGTGTTGTGTAAGCATTATCAACATCAAATCCATCATTCTCTATTTTATGCTATTGTACTTATGTACTTGAATTTTGTTACATCATTTTCTTGATTATTTTGTAGAACTATGCTTCAAAGTACAGGAATTTATAATTTAAGTTACTCTTTCATTGTGTTTTTATTTCTCTCTTTCATGTAGCCATGTGGGGTTGATGTGCTTCTTGTGAGAAGGCATCATCATTGAGCTTGTCAAGATCCTATGGAATTGATTGTTTGTGCAGCATTAAAATACTCTAGAGTGGATCTCAATTTTGTAAATGTTGTAGGATCCTTAAAACTACATTTTGAGCTTGTTGGAACCTTGTAGGGTTGAGTGGTTTTGGAGAGATGAAACACTCCAGAGTAGAGCTCATAGCTTTTACAAGGTGTGGTACCCTTCAATCCATATTTTTAAGAAACAATGTCTAGAGGTGTGCAAGGATTTTACCCTCCCAGTTTGGATGTACCCAAGTTGGGAAATCACATAGAATTTGGATGTGGTTTTGTGGCTAATCAATTTTTGATTTGGGGAACTTATTCATCCCCCCCTTCTAAGTTCTCAGTTCTAACAAAGGACATTTTTTTATATGCAAAAGTTCCCCAAGGACGTACAAATGTTGTCTTGGCCTAGTCTTCTAGTGCAATTTGAATTTGGTTATAGCCACTATAACCATCTAGAAAACTGTAGTAATGGTAACATACAATTTTATCTAGTGCTTGATCCACAAATGACAATAGAAAATGATTTGTAAATGTTACCATACTTGATATCCTAAAGTCTATACAAACTCTCTATTTTCCTTCTTTATTTAGAATAATAACAAGTGGGCTCACCCACTCACTATTTGTTATAGGATAGATGAATCCTACCTTATGAAGTTGCTCCACTTCATCTTTAATAACTTGCTTAAACTTTGGATTAATTCTCTTTTGTGTCCTTGTCTTGATAGAGGAGTTTGTATAGATCTAATGTTGGCATATGCACAGATTTATTTTAGTTAACTCATGATATGACTAGGAAAATTTTTTTGGTCATTTGTTTACAACTTGTAGCAATTTTCCTTTTTATTCTTTTGTGAGATTAGCATTCATAATTACCAGCTTGTCATTATCAAGAAAAACATACTCTAATATTTCTTGTAAAGTCCTGGGTTCAAGAGGATGCTACTTAAAATGTTCAAGGATTTCCAACTCTCTAAAATCCATTTTTGCTTCTTTGTAGAAGAGTTTATTATAAATCTACTCCATTTCAATCATCTTATCGATATAAGCACTTATGAGGAGCTCTACTAGTTTCATGCATATTTTTGAATCAAAACAATCATCTATAATCAGCCATTAGATACATTACTATTTCATGGCTACTGAAGTTAGGCACCTTTGAATAGTTGATGTTTTGCCACACTTATGTCACATTGTGATAGATTTACTTTTCATGGACCATATCTTTTTTACACAATGGCATCCTGGGCCACTATATGTGATCTATGGAAATCACTTCTTCTTTATAATTTTGAAGTCATTTTCCTTGAATATTTCCAAGGAAAGATCTTTGATCCCCATCTTGGTATTAATTGTACTATGCCATGCCCTTCCTTTGATAATAGGGAAGTCTCCCTTAGATTTATCCATGTGGATTACCAAGAAATCTACTGGATATGACCAACCATAAATAGTGATTACAATGTCCTCCACCAATTCCAAAGTAACAGTGGTGTATTGATCTACAAGCTTTAGTCTACTATTGCATTTCTTAAGTGGAAGCACATTTTAAGTCTTATACATCTATTGAGAAATTAAGTCTATCCTAGAACCTAAGTCCAGTAAAGCCTTGCATGAAACATGTCTTGCAATCTGCAAATAAATTAAGGGACTCTCAAGATCATATCATTTATTGGGAATGTGTCCTACCTTGATCCAATTTGTTATTGTATGGGTTAACATGATATCATGAACATTTAGGAACTTTTGATTTAAATGTTGCTCAATAATAATTTCAGAGCTAATTGATGTAGGATTAGCAACCACAAATGTTTGTAAGGGGTTAGGTAGACTATTAGGTCTAAAGAAAGCCTTCTTTCATGGATTATGCTCAAAATCATTCAAATAGTCATTTGGTTGTAAGTTCATAACCCTTGTTATATTTCATTGTTAAGGCTATAGTGGAATTTCCCCTTGCATAGGTGGTGTAGGTAACAACGAAGTAGTATTAGTGAATGTAATGTGAGTTAGTGGATACAAAGGAGGATAAGTGAAAGGAGACTTAGTTTGTGAAGTTTGTGTTCTATGATATTTTGGATCATAGTATTAATGAGAGAGGAATGTGGCTTACAAACATGAAGATATATACATTACTAGACATAGTATCCATATGAGTGCAACTACCAGAAAAGATATCGCTACTACAATGGTGGCATCTTCCACAACTATGGGTTTTATCATTGTTGATACTACTACTAAGGTTGATATGGTGCTCTAGTTGGGTAATACTATGATAAGTGGAACTGCTACCAATAATTGCCTTGTGAATAAGACACTCTCCTAGGTGGTTTCCTTTTTGTCAATTTTGGATTTAATGCATACACCCCAAATTCTTATAGATGTAACACTACTAAAAACCATCCCTTTGAATGTTCATATTGATAAATGTCACAACCATCATCATCTATTTATAAATCTACAACCTCATCACTACTACAACATTATCTTTTTTTCTAATAATAATCTATGCATGTATTCTTTTTCCTTCTTCTATCTCTATCGCTATTCCCTTGCTCCATTTTCTCTTCTACAATCTTTATAGTAGTTTGGAACTTCGCATCTAAGAAGTCCTACATTTTATTCACCTTAGCTAATATTTTTGTAAAAAACTTCTAAATTGGCATGATTTTTTTCGGCACCACTTCATCTAGTGGTGCTTATTCCTTTAATTCACAAGAACATACCTTCCTTTTGGCAATGGAGGATTTCCTATTATATTCCTCTATACTTTCTAATTTTTTTACCTTTCCTTCTTATTTGATCACTTGATTAATTAGACTTTGAATTTGATGGACCCTCATTTTTGAAAGTCTCTCTTGGGCATAGACTCCAAGAGTTTCTTTAGTTTTGTAGTGAAGTCTCTCCTTTTGAGAAAACCCATAGCTTGGGTATCATTGTAAGAGAGAGTAATACCTATCCAAAGCTACATCCAAGGATTTATGATTGTCTTGTTTCCATCCTTGGATTTATTTTCTTTGGTCGAACACCCTAGAGTACATCTAGAACTTATCATTGAATAGCTCTAGCATTATACTCCATTTGTAAATAGATTTCAACTTCAAGGATTGGTACCAACTTTTGGCTTCTTTGATGAGTATCCTTTGGAATAATTTATGTTTTTGCCACTGATTTTTAATGTTCTATAAGGCACAGACATCATGGAATACTTGTAAGTAATGTTACAAACTAACATTGTACCCTCCATCAAACTTAGGAATATTGTTCATGATAAGTTGTTTAATTCTGCTATCCATTTAATGCCTGGTGGGAATTTGAATTACTTCTAAAATATTGAGCATGTTTCTTATAGCAAGCAATGGTTCATATTTGTCATTATATTCTAAAGAATCTAAAGGGCCTTGGATCTATGATCTAAGATAAAAGGAAAATGAGAAAGTTAGTTAAAACAAACACACTATTGTTAAATTCTCTTACTAATGAATTGGTGTTGCTACAATTATATAGGTCATGATCTCCCAAGAATAGATTTGGAGAGATAAGCATGAATGTAGGAAATCATGCGGATGATCCTTATTATCTCATTTAAGGATTTTCTTAATAGGGAATGAACTAAACATGGGATTAGATAAGAATTACATGAATATAATCTCATCTTATTTAATATAGCTTTATGAATGAGATCTATCTAATTCTTTTGTGGAACATCTAGTCATCATATTCCACATGTTCATGGTTGTTCTTATCATGTCCATGTGTTATATGATGTGACCTCCTATTTCTTCATTCTTGATGATGCTCATCTTCCTCTTATGGTTGGCTATAGTCTTTTCTTCCATCACTACAATGGGATTCCTAATCATCTCTATCTCGATCTAGATCATTCTTCATTTAGTCTCAGCCATGATCCCTTTTGTTAGAATTTAACAATAAGGAGAATCATGAATGTGGAGGACTAGGAGAGTGGTGCCTATTGGTCCTTCTTTATGGTCCTTTGATTATTCTTTTTTTTTTCTTTTGAAGAATGGCTAGGAGACCTTTGTCTTGAAGTTCTCCTAGTTTTGAACTCTTTCCTCCCCTCACCCTAGTTATGCTTAAAGGTTGATTATAACCATTGGTAAAGTGTGTCATCCTTACTAAAAGGAGAAGAATCTTGATGTTGAGATTTCCCTAAGAATAATTCAAAGCCCTTCTTTTGTGACTATAGAAACAATGGTGTTGGACCTTTTTTTCCTTTGTGCCTTCATAGCATGCCTCCATGCATTGATCTTTTCTAAGTTGGGAATCTATTAATTAATGATCTTTGGATGTATGGTTTTTTACCTCATACTATGAGCTTAATGATTTGATTCCCAGCTTCATGAGATTGGCCATAAGCATTACGGAAACAAACCGATTAAGAGGTAACAAAATGTTACCTTCCATATCGCTCTAGCATAGCTATTCATGTTGATGGAGAATGAAGGTGAAATTTGAATAGTAAGGATTTGACTGTGCGTAGACCACTTTCACCTATTGAGGTTTTCCACCGATAGTCCTTTTGGTTCCATCATGTTGTTGATTAGAGTCATTGACATGTGGGTGAATCATTCTAGCAAGGAGAAGCCATTTTACTAAGTTTTGATAAAGTGTGTGTTAATGTAATAATAATATTATTATTTTTTCTAAAATATCATTTGTTATATTTTCTTACAATAACTTTGTATGAATTCATCCTCTACTATTACTTTTCATACTTAGATAAACTAAGTCCTCAACAATGGTGTCAATGATAAGTAGTGAGTGGCATCTCCTATGCTCAACCATATGAATCACTAATATGTACATGTGATCTAGTCGAATTGCATAGACCTATTTACCTAAGTGGTTGATATTCCTAGTTGGTGAATTATGTTATTGTGAGTCATTGTCTTCCCAATCTACACTTGTGTTAATCTATGCATACGGTTAAGTAGGGTTGAGGCATAAGATATTTGTTTTTCTACTTTTTATTATTTTCTCTTACTTTCTATTTGATTAAATAAATAATGATTTAATATTTAAATCAGCTAACTAATTAACTATTTCATTATCTACCTAGTCTTAATGTAAAGTATCCATTCCCACATTCCATACACATCTTGAATGTATACTAATACTTCTGGGTTACCAAGTACATACTACTAGGTATACCAAGTATCCATTGTTGGGATTACATAACATTAATATATTATGCTCAAAGTGGTCATACTTATGTTGTTTACAAACTATATAATTGATTGTTTAATAATAAGAAAGTGAATTGCATATAAAGTAAATTGCTAGAAAGTAAAGTTGTGTTAGTTCAAGTGCTGCAATAGATAAAAGAAATCTTGATTTTATTTCTGTTTATGCAAATGTGTCCAACTACAAATGCACTCAAATAAAATATTGTACAATTGCTTGAATACATACTATAGGCACTCAAAGGAAAAATATTATAACTTCTATGCAAAGAAACTACAAGATTTCAGCTACGGAAATAATTGAAAGGTGATATAAATGTGATGGGTATGCACATTTTTAAAGGTAATGTCTATGTTAGTGTTAATGTATCTATGTGAATGCTTCCAAGATACGTCGATGGGGATATGTCAATGTAGCCATCTTATTGATGCTTCATCACATAGGTTGGTCTAATTTTAGTCGTAGCTCCTTTATATACATCTTAAATCACTTTAATATATTTATTAAGGATATTTTCCCTATGCAAGGTCCACCAAATAATATTTGTAGGCACTCTATTATATGCTTTTTTCAAATGTATCATAAAATAGCCTCTATAGTAGATGTTCTTAGTATGAATAAAATTTAGGTTTTTGATACTATTGATTCAAGTTTAATTTATTATATTTTCCTTACAACAACTTTCTATGAATTTATTCTCTACTATTAGCTAAACTAAGTCCTCAAAAATAGTGCCAATGATAAGTAGCAGGTATCCCCTACACCCAATCATATGAATCATTAGCATGTACGCATGATTTGGTCAAATTCCATGAACTTATTTACCTAAGTGATTGATATTCATAGATAATGAATTATATAATTGTGAGTCATTGTCTTCCCAATCTACACTTGTGTTAACCTATGTGTATGGTTAACTATGGTTGAGGCATAAGATATTTTTTTTCTTTTCATTATTTTCTCTTGTTTACTAATTGATTAAGTAAATAACGATTTAATATTTAAATTAATTAACTAAAAAATATTTCATTATCTAACTAGTTCTAACATACAGTAACCATTCCCGTATTCTATAGACATCTTGAACATATACTAACACTACTGGGTTACCAAGTATCCATTGTTGGGATTACATAACATTAATATATTATGATTTAATTGATCGTACTTATGTTGTTTATGAACTAGAATATTAATTACTTAATAAGAAGAATGTAAATTGCATATAAAGTAAACTACTAGAAAGCAAAGTTGTGCTATTCCAAGTGTTGCTATGGATAAAAACAAATCTGAATTTTATTTTTGTTTAGACAAATATGTCTAGGTACAGATGCACTTGAATAAAATGTCATACAATCACTTCAATCCATGCTACATGTACTCAAAGGGAAAATATTCTAACTTCTATGGAAAGAAAATACAAGAGTTTGACTAAGGAAACAACCGAAAGGTGTCATAAATGTGAGGGGTGTGCACATTTATACGGGCAATGCTTCTGTCAGTGTTAATGTATTTGTGTCAGCACATCTTGAGATACGTCGACAAGGCTACATTGACACAACCATTTTATTGATGCTTCATCACATAGGTTGTTCTAATTCTAGTTGTAGCTCCTATATATATAACTTAAATCGCTTTAATATATTTATCAAGGATGTTTTCCCTATACAAGGCCCACCAAATAATATTTGTAGGCAATCTATCATATGCTTTTTTCAAGTGTATCAAGAAAATAGCCTCTATAGCACATGTCCTTAGTATAAATAAAATTTAGTTTTTTGATACTATTGATTCAAGTTTGATATGCTACTCTATGATTCTCTTCCAAAGCTTCTTGGTATAACTTATTAGCTTAATTCTTCTATAGTTTGTACAATTTTGTACATCTACTTTGTTTTTGTATATATGAGCAACAATACCCTTTCTCTAATTTCTAGACATCTTTCCATTCTTCAAGATTTTGTTAAATAATTGTATCAAATATGAATCTCTTATATCTACTAATGCTTTCCGAGCTTCATTAGAAATATTATTCAATTTAATAACTTTATCATTTTTCATCTTGTATAAGGTTGTCTTCATCTCACATAACAAATGTTCATTAACTAAACCAATTTGATTCTTCTTCTTGGATATATTCTCTTAGGAATTCTTCATTTAATTATTCATCAATGTCCTCGTTAATAAAAATGCCCTTCAGGTCATGCAAAGCATTTTTAATGAAATTCACTAAAATATTTGAAATTTCAACTTTAATTTAATAAAAAGTGTAGACTTCTCAAAAGCTTTTTGCTACAAGCTTTTAACCATGGAAGCAGTTTAAAAACAAACAGATGACACAAACAAGGGAGGGGGGGGGGGGGGGGGNGGGGGGCAGCGGCCAGGGGCGGCGGCCGTTAGGGGCGAGTCGGCAGATGGCGACAGGCACACCGAGGCCGTTCCAGCTCAAGAAGCTGGTCCAGTGTGGTGCGATGCTCCTCGGTGTCCATGAAGTTCGCGGCTTGTTGGATGCCCTGCATAGTAGCCTCTCTCCTGCTTCGGTCAGCCGACGAGTCCCCCGCATCAAGGTGGAATCTTGTGGACGTGTGTCTGATGTGTCGTTTGAGCTCCCTCCAGGAGCTCTCATAGCTAATGCCCAAAATGCTATATGGGCAACGTCGCCCCCTAAGCCACTGACAGGCATTGTGCTCATGTGCCCGATCAAGTTGCCGTTGCCGTTGCGCTTTTTCCTCCTGCAGGCGCTCCTGCTCCTCCCGGGCCACCGCCTCTTGGGCCTGACGAGCCGCCTCCTCCTAGCGCAGCTCTTCCTTGATTCGGTCCCAGAGCTCATCAATGAGCTGGGCCCGTGAGGTCTCCATCATGAGCGTGTGCTGCCGGCTCAGCTGTTGTGCCTGTTCACGAAGCTGGGCTTCTTGGTCGGCGCGCCACTGAGCTAGGGTCTTGGTCCACTTTGCCTCCGAAATTTGTCACTCGGCCTCCCGAGCAGCAGCAACCGCCTGTTGCAGTTCCGCCT
>MNCI01009686.1:102010-123239 GCA_015680685.1 Gnetum montanum
GGGGGGGGCGCTGGGGGCTCAGGCGAGGGGGGGAGGGATTTCGACGAGAGCGGCGTCCCCAGGTGAGGTTCAAAGCGGTCTACCGTTGTTGAGTGGCCGGGGTGGGGGAAAACGGGGTGCCGGGGGGGCGGTGACCCCCAGGGAGGGCAAAGGACGGGTCAGTGCAATTATATGGCATAGCATTATGTAATTAAAAAAACTATCATAGCATTTGCACGTTGATCAACAAAATTGAAACCTGTAAACCCTTACAAAATTGAAACTTGTAAACCTTTCTAAATAAAAAAAATGGATAATAAAAGTAATAGGACTAGCTGAAGCAAAAAATTCAACATTATTTTAAAGTCTTTGAAAACATGTTCATCATCATCCTCTTAGCTTTATCCTCTTTAAAATACATAAATTATTTTAAATTAAAATATATAAGATGATGAATTTAAATTACAATGAATATCTTACTTCTATATAACATGTTGGACTTTAGCTATGTTTTATATTTGTCTGATATTGAAGAAGGTAGAGGAAAGAAGTCATTCAACCAAAAGCATAATCTTTCCTGAAAACTACAATGGAACCTATATTCATGATCAACATAAAAATGTTGGGTTAAATTCTTGGATAAGGTAAGGCATTTACCTGAGGATTAGCTAATTGCATTATGTCTTGCAAGTCTTTGACGGTGGTGATTCTGTTGGATGTGATTTTGTTCGATTTGCATCCAGTCTGACCCATCTCTAGTAACACGTCTGTTCCTCCACTTGTATGACGACTCCTTTGCTATATTCAGCAAATATTGGTTTAATGAGTGCCCTACTTTCAAGCTCCTCCATGGTGTCCGCACCGTGCATGTTTTTCAGGAAAGACCATTGATATGGATTGTGGAAGAAGGCGCAGATGTCGAAAAAGGCTTCCTTGAAGCAATCTTGCAAGCCATCCTATCTCGTACCCAAATTGCTGACCAGAATCACGTTCACGCTGGTTCCGGATCACATCCACCGCTTCATTAATGGAACACCTCCGCACACCGTCAGCAAATACTCCCTTTGCTCTGCACTTATCCGCAACATGGCTCCCCATTTCCTGTTGGAACAGAGCAATCGACTGCGTTTGTGGCAAAGATTCCATTTTAAATTCCTTCACATCACCGCCATTCTTGATGCGTATACCGCTGCGCACCTTCATGTCTCTTGCCGTCAACAGCAGCCTTAACTTTTTTAAGGTGTCGAGGTTTATATGCAGCACTTTGGCAAGCTCCCTGCCCTTCAACACATTGTCGATGTAAACAAAACAGAGGTCATTTTTGAAACATTTCTCCAAAAGTCTCTGATCTTCTGTACTAGGGGAAGGCCTCTCTTCAATCTCGGAAATGTCATTTAACATTTTTTCCTGCACAGCCAATGTAATGTATTGGGAGGGCTTGTGATATTTTCATAGAGTGCTACCTTTGAATACTTAAAACCCGGAATGTCATCCACTTTGGCATACACAGCATCTCCGATTGTCGTTTTACCAATACCTCCAAAGCCATGTACAATAACAACCACTGCATTCTTGTCACTCTCCAGCTCCAACTTCTCCACTATCTCTTCTACCTTGCCTTCCGGTATCACTGCAACAAGACTAGACAAGTTAAATCTAAAGACTAGAATTCACATGTCAATTTCATGGTACAGTCAAACAGACCTGCGTCTTTCGGGTAGAATTCCATCCTGGGGAGTGCAATTCCTTCATTCGAATTATAAGTCCGAATATCGACTTGGGGAGTGCAATTCCTTCATTGTGAATTTTTTCAAGTTTCTGACCAAGACCTTCTAAGTGCATCTTATCTACAGGTCCTTGGAAAAATCTGACATACACACACAAGGAGTCCAAAACGACGCTAATTGATAAAACAAACAAAAGGTACTAACTACTAACTGAAGATATGGCTGACCTGCACCAACGGGAAGAGCTTATCTGGGAGAAGCACAGGGTACAACCTTCAACGACCAATCGCAGGGCTTCTTCCATTGTTGCTTCGATTAGCCGTTTCAGTCTTTTCCTTTGCTTAAGAATTTGAAGGTATTCCGCTAATCGACACATCTCATCAAGCAAATCTATACACTGACTTATTTGAAGAGATCTGATCAAACTTATTTGAAAAGATCTGATCGAATCTGTCAAGGACAAAGGCCACAGCCACTAAACCAGCAGCAATCCACAGCCTTTCCAATCCCATCCAGGGCTGATTTCACCACGGTCTTCACCGCCTCACTTTGATCACTTGACATCTGTCCATAATCTATGTATTATTAGACTTCATCATAGGTTGCTTCGTCAATGATTAACTATGTAAATAATTAATCTTAAAACAAAACTCTGTAGTTTATAAGGAAGATACTCACGACCCCACTGGCAGCATCTCCTGACTCAGAAAAGAAAGCTTGGATTTTGGCAAGCTCCGAACTGCCTATGAATTTCCATTTTCTTCTATCCGGTTTAGGATCATGTAATGATGAACTGGGTGATCCCTGAATTCACATACTACATAACATGAAACTAGAAATTTCTCTGAAAAATAATTGAATACGTATATAAATTTCTAACAAGAATATGAAGCGAAGTTCATAGTAAAGTAGAAACCAAAAGGAAGGCTTTCAGTAATTAAAAGAGAAAACTGCAGAAATGAATGGATGCAATGGATGGACCTTGGCGTAATCAAGAAGGATGCGAAGGTCAGCAATAAGAGCGGCCAACTCTGCATCAACACCGTCCCTTGAATTGTCAAGAATACTTCCAAGTGCATGATGAGCAGAAGCAGAAGCTGTTGTTTCTTGCTTCGAAGTAGAATTGGGAAGAGTGTCCGTTGTTGTTTCTTGCTTCGAAATAGAATTAGGAAGAGTGTCATTGCCAGGGCAGGCACAACAACAACTAGAACACAAAGACTTCCTGTTACCCATAACTAACAACTAAGCCTTAGAGACAAGACAATATAGAACGACTATAGATAGATAGGTACGGAGGTAAATAATCGCAGCTAAGAGCACAGAAATTTCGGGAGCTTGCAGATTTGCAAAATTAGAAGGCCTATTGCTACCTTATAAAGAGGAGGCAATTAGGAATCCAAAGATTGCCAGAGTAGTTTAAGAAAAGAATTTTTGGTAGATTTCGGGAATAACTTAACTAGAAATCCAGGATAACTTGATGCAATATGAGGTAAAAGACTGAATGGATTCCAAGGGGTGTCAGGCAAGCAGAGAATAACAGAATCGTTTATATTTTCGAAAAATACCATCGCTGATCCTCCTGTTTTGGTTTAACTAAGAAATCCAAATTCGGCAATGATGAAGTACTGGCTGCACTTTATAATCCACGAATTTACATCTTGTATATACAACAGGTGAAACTTGTAGTTGCCACAATTTACTCTCTAGGTCCGCTGCTATTATATTTCGTCTCAGAAATCCAAGGAGCGACGTATTTGGAAATTGGAATCTGAGGACAGTAAGAAAACCTCTAGGGGAAGAAATAGAATATTTGCTGGAAGTATAGAATAACTTAAGCTTTATTCCAAATTTTTTTAAAAGAAAACGGCTGATGGATCTAAAGCAGTGAAACATGAGCATATCTTAATGCTTTTCCTTACGTTACCGTTTGCCTTTATATACTGCAGGGGCAATGCTCGCTTTATTCTTTGCTTCATGGAATATTGTGTGATAGGATTAGCTTTTTGCAAAAGCTTGTATAATAATTTCATTACCTCCTTGGAATGGTGAAGAAATAGTAAGCATTAAGAAACAGGACCATGCTGGTTTCTCAAGTGGAAGGCCTCACTTTCAGCTTTAGCATAACTATTTTGCTCATGGACAACCTTCCTGGGACCTGTCAAGGAACCATCATTTTTTAAATGATGGTAAGGTGCTGGTTTCTCAAGACCTTGGTTTGAGCTTGAGAGCAGCCACTAGAAGAGTTAGGCTTTCCTGGATGACCTTTGGCTTAACAGGATGGCTCCTGCTGATCGTTTGATTCTTTATGTATATTTTAAAAATACTTTGGTATGATTCTATTAGACAATAAGATAACTAATTTAGGTGAATGGTGAAGAAATAAAACTTCAAAACCGTTTTTTAAACCAGGTAAGGCATGTCCCATACAAACAAACAAAAACAATCGTTATAATTTTGGACATAAGATATCTTTCTTAACAAAGAGTTAACAAATGAACTTCAATAGTATCTATACACAATAACAACAACAACAACTAACTCACGAGATCCAAAGATTAAAATAAAATCAATAAAAAATGACTTAAGAGATCTAAAGATTAAAATAAAACCAATTAAGATGCCACTCACTACAAAGCTTTTTATTTTTCTTTTTTCTTTTATAAAAATCAACACAAACAATCTTATAATAACCAAATTAATTTTCCATTCCATGATTGCTTAGAAATAATAACTTCATGAAAGTCTTCACAATCGCCCGTTATTACTTTTACAAGTAATTTTAAGTAAATGGCTACTCAACCAAAGCTCACTACAAAATGCAATACGAGTTTTCTATTCACCAGAAAACAAAAGTCTATTGCACTAAACCCAAATTGCATACAAAATGGATGAGAGAAAGGATTTAATTTTTTGTCTTTTCTAAACTTTAAGAACTATAAAGAAGAATGAATACTGACAAAAATGAACAACTTATGATAGGTAGCTCAAGTGGTAAACTCATTATCTTGTTAGACAAGAGCTTGCAAGTTTGAGTCCCATTGCATTAGTCTATAGTTCCCAAGGTGTGGATAACACTTTTATAGTTTATTTGGTTGTGGTATGGTAGAAACAAAAAATTAGAAATTAGACATTGCTAGTTTGAGTCACACTAAGATAAGGTGTGGACAACACTTCCATGATTTCTTTAGTCATGATATGGTAGAAACAAAATTTTAGAAATTAGAGAAGGTTGTTAATTCAAGTTATACGCTAAATTGAAGGAAGATTGGGTGGTGTTGAACCCCAAAAATATATTAATAAAAAGTAAAAAATTAAGAGTACATCACACACTTGACAATAACTAAAAAATGCAACAAAAAGAACATGGAAACAAAAAAAATTTCAATTCGAGAAATGTCTACTTAGGTGTACAATCTTACAATTTATGCTTTGAAAAAGCAAAGAAAAAAATTAATTTTTAGTATGGAGGAATGTCTCAATCTTAACAATATTCACATCACTTTTAACATTCATGCTTGAACATAAAATTGCAAAAGGATTCAAAGTAGAAAGTTGTGGCAAAATACTATTATTTGTATGAAAGTAAGATTTATGACATAAGACATATAGCCAACATAATACCTTCCATGATACTTTCATTGAATTTAAGCAAACCATAATAGTTTGTGTTAGATCAATAGACCGATTAGAAGCAAGATATGGATGGTACAATGAACCTATAACTTACAAATCAGAAGCCACATGCTTAAACAAACAAAGTGATGCCTTTATTTAAAGTACAACAATGAGGTCTAGTAGCAAAGCTCTTGACTTAATGTGTCATTGGCTAGTTGGTTCTCTTGCATAGATTTATACTCATAGGTGCTAGGTTCAAAGCCTAGTGTCAACATCCCCTTTGCACTTGCTATGAAATTACTAGGTTGTTGCTAGCCTAGTGGCATATCCTAGGTAGACCTAACCTTTTCCTCCAAAACACTTGATTTGTAAACTTCAAGTTATGCATTTGATCTCAATAGGTAAGCATTAAGTTGTAAGGTTCTACTTAAGTTCTACCAAAGCTTCATGTTGGTTGTATGTCTTGTTGGTATATATAGTCATCTAGTTTCAATTTTGACAAACACACTTTCTAGCATTTATTTTAAGTGATAAAATCCATATTTTCTTATGCTTCTTTTACCTCTTAAAACTTGTGAACACTACTTTAAATACAAAGTTATTTAAAATCTTCCATCTTTTCTCAAGTGATTTTGTTATGAATTCATAACTTTACCAATATATAAATTTTTACAAGATTTATCTTAACCAT
Source organism: Gnetum montanum (assembly GCA_015680685.1). Classification (NCBI taxonomy): domain Eukaryota; kingdom Viridiplantae; phylum Streptophyta; class Gnetopsida; order Gnetales; family Gnetaceae; genus Gnetum; species Gnetum montanum. The sequence continues at coordinate 108,023 of MNCI01009686.1, forward strand.
TTGATTTTATGTATTAATCATGTTCTTCTTTCAATTTCTATGTTGGATTACTTTAAAAAAAAGAAGATTGTTCACATTTAAAAATAAGATAAGATTCATCTTTAACATAAACTTCCAATGCTTTATATAGATCAAATAATCCTCTTTCTTATTTAAACATTTTTCATTTATTTATAGATTTTGAAGAAGTTAATTAAATCCTCCATGATCTCCTCTTACGTGTCTCTGTCTGTCCACTCTTTTAATAGTCCCACCATTGCCTAGGTAGTGTTGCCTGGGCAATGATGGAATAGATGGGATAGATTACATTATTTAAATATATTTTTGATTGATGAAATTTCTTGACTTCCTTCATGATCTTTTACTTATGTTGTTCTACCTAGAATGTAGAGGTTCTAAGTTCAAACCTTTTATTTTACTCTCTCTCTCTCTCTCTAGTATATCATAGCTTTAATTTTTTACAATTTTTTTCATGCACCATTGCATATTAGAACTTTCATTTTCTTCATTTTTTATGAGCATACATAGAAATACAAAATTTATAGCTTTAGTATGAATCAAAGAGTATCATATTGCATATTAGAGCTTTCATTTTGTTTTTTAGCCAATCTATAAAAGTAGTACTAGGAAACTTTTCTAATTTTTTTTCACTTAGATTGCAACTATAGATCATAGAATACACTTTTCTAATTTCTTTTTTGTCTAGGATTGTAGTTGTAGATCTGGTGTAGGGATGCCCCTTCTAATCTACTTGTTCATTCCCTATGTGTGTGTTTTTTTAGGTTTTGAACTCTGTGTAAACATCTTGGAGATCATAGAGTCATCTTGCTTGAGATATGCCCTCTCAAGAAAGATGTTTGGGCCAAGTTGAGAGCTTGCAGGAGACATCTTGAAGTTTTGACAAAACTCTTAAGAGACAAGAGACATCTCAAATATTAGGTGAGACATCTCATCAAATGTATAGACATCTCAGCTAAGATGTCCCAAAATTGGCTAAGATTTCTTAGGTACAGTGTGATATTTCTCAGCAAGAAGTGAGACATCTTACAAGAATTGCTAATTTTGTAGTGAGGCATCTTGGGGAGGTTAGAGATGACCCAAATATGGATTGTGTTTCATGCTTGTACTATATAGAGAGGCCTTGAGATATCATGAAATATGTCTTGCTGAGAGCTCTTGAGTTGAGGAGAGCCTAACAAGAGTGTGATAAAGCACATTGAGTGAGTGCATATGTACTTGTAGCTCCAAGGTCAATGTGTGGTATATTAGCCTATGTGTTCTTGTCTCTTATGTACTTGTGATTTGGGATCTCAAACCTAGGTTATGAGAAGGACTCTCTATCAATTGTGTCTTGCATTGAAAATAACCATTGTGTGGGTGTAGAGCCTCATGCTCTATAGCATCATGTGATTATTTTGAGAGGTTTTGGATGTTTTATGGGTTGTGAAACCCTATTATAATCTTCTTTTAAAATAATTGAAAATAGCTAGCTTTCTCATTTTCTATAAAATTAATGATCTTTTTATAATATCTGGATTTAGTATTAGAATGTGATTTAATATTAGAGTAAACATACTTTAGCTAATTATTGGTATTGGAGCTTTGTGTTGATTATGTCTTGGATTTGGTTGAGGATTTTGTCAAATTCAAATAGCACCTAAGAAAAAATAGGTGCAATCCTTGAATAGAGATATGGAGAGCATGAAGTGTGCCTTTCAAGTGATGGTTGCTTGGCTGAATGAAATCATCATAAAGGTAAATAGAAATGTTGGTCCTAATCATATTCTGACACCCGAAGATGATCACCATTCATGCTCAGATAAAGAAGTTTCATAGCCTTGTAGAGATAGAGTGGATGATGAGGAAGAATAATCCAACTATGAGAGTGTAGGAATCCATTAGCCAAGAATTTAAATGGGAGAGAATCCTATTTCTTAGATGAGAATTTCAAAGATTCTAATTGTGGTAATTATTTCTTCTCTAGGTAGGCTTAATGAAGAAGATAAAAAAAGACTTGCTAGAGTATTTATAAATGCTGCAAAACTTCCATACATTGAGTTGAATACTTTCAATGGTGTAGATGGTACCAATGGTTTTCTAAGTTAGCTAAAGATACTTAAAAAGTATTTTTAGTTGGAAGAGATACAAAATTATCTATTACTAAATCTAGATTAGAAGGTATGGCTACTACTTCCTGGGAAAAGGAGCCCTAAGACAATGAAAGATAAAATGGTTAATTCATCAAAGATTTGAATATGATGAAATATAGATTGAGAAGAAAATTTGAATAGTCTCATTAGCAAAGTTGAAATTCCCATGGTAAGGTGACAAGGATGTTAAAGAATTCTACATTAAATTTTATGATATATTCTATAAAGCAAAAGTGAACTAAGTGAAGTATAAAGAGGCTTCAATCTTTTTATGAGGTCTCAAAATGATGTACCAACAAGAGTTATCTTTTTATGAGCCACAAACTCTTGATGATACTTATGATTTGGCATTCAAGGCTGAAAAGAAATTAAGTGGATATGGAAAGAAGAGAAAAAAAACCTCCAAGGAAAAGGAGAAGGCATCTTAATCCAAGAAGAAATCCAAGTACAAATCTAAAGGTTAGGATAGCATCAAGGATAAGAAGACAAAAAAGGGTAATAATAAGGACAAAGCCAAGAAAGACCAAGACATGTGAGACAAGGGTCAAGGAAGTAGCTCATCCAAGTTTCAATGTTTCAAGTGTGAAGAATGGGGACACAAGCAATAGGAATGTTCACTTCACAAGGTATCCAAGGACAAAGATGTGCAAACCATGGAGGTTGATAATACATTAAACCAATCTCTTTAGAAAACTAATCCTAATGCTTTCAAGATTGAGGAAGTTTATAAATTAAATTCTTGTGATTTCATGGGTAATGTGAATAGAGGAGATCATCCTAATAGAAAATTATTGTTTGAGATTAGGGATAGATGTTTACTTAGTGGGGAATTGATTCATGTTTTTATTAATTGATAAGTTCATGAAAATACTATTTCTTCTAGATTGGGTTTGGTAACTAATGATCATCCTAGACCCTTAAGGCCCATTGGTTATCTAGAGCTTTTTCTTAAGAGATGAGGGAACAATGTACTTTAAAATTTAAATTGGATTTTTTCATGATGTTGTGAAGTATGATTTTCTTTCAATAGGTTATGCTAATGTAATGCTTGGTAGACCCTATAATTTTGACAATGGTGCTCAATTTGATTGAGTAAGAAATGTTTAGAGTGTAGCTAGATCTGATGGAATCCACAAGTTGATTCTCATGATAGTTGAACAAGTTAGGCAGTAAGGCTTACTAATGCTTTCTTAATCCTTCTAGAAGAGAAGAAATATATTAAGGAACATGATGAAACATGTTTTGGATTTGTTATCATAACAATAGTGGAGAAATAGAGACATGATGGTGCATAAGAAGAAACACGTGTAAGCCCTAAACAGAGACAGGGAGAGCATGAAGGATGCCTTCCAATTGATGGTTGCTTAGCTAGATGAAATAGTGCACAAGTACATAGAAATATTTTTCCTAGCCTTACCTAGACATGCAAAGATGATTAACATTCATGTTTAGATGAAAACAATTCACATCTTAGTGGAAATGAAGTAGATGATGAGGAAGGACAATCTAGCTATGAAAGTGTAGGAACTCATTAGTCAAGGATTCTAATTAAAGGAAGTTATATTCCTTAAATGAGAATTCTAAGGGTTTCAACAGTGGTAACTACTTCTTCTTCTAGCAAGATTAATGAGAAAGATGAAGCAAGACTTGCTAGAGAATCTAGAAATGTTGTAAGACTTCTGTATATTGAGTTGAAGACTTTCAATGATGTAGATGACACCAATGCTTATTTAAGTTAACTAAAGGTACTTAACAAGCACTTTGAGTTGGAATATGTACCAAATCACTTGAAGGTTCCTCTTTTTGAATCCAGATTAAAAGGTATGACTTCTAATTGGTGGGAAAATAAGTTCCAAGGTAATAAAAGACAATCCATCAGAGATTGGAATCTAATGAAGTATAGGTTAAGAAGAAAATTTGAACAATCTTGTTAAAGGCAAGAGACTATCATGAAGTTAAAATTTCTAAGGCAAGATGACAAGGTTGTTAAAGAATTCTACATTGAATTTTGTGATCTATTTCATTAAGATAAAGCAAACTGGGAGGAGTATGAATAGAGTTTAATCTTTTTAGGAGGTCTTAAAATGGAACACCATCAGGATTTTTATTTTTATAAGCCATAAACTCTTGATGAGACTTATGATTTGGCAATCAAGCCTGAAAGAAAATTAGATGGATTTAAAAATAGGAACCAACAAACCTCTAAAAGAAATGAGATGGGACCCAAATCTAAGAAGTGTTTTAGGTCTATATCTGAACAAAAGGATCGTAGCTAGGATAAGAAGACAAAAAAGAATGAAAGAATGGAAAGTATTAGAAGGACCAACAAAAGAAAGACAAGAGTGAAGACAATAGCTCATTCAAGATTTCATGCTTCAAGTGTGAAGAATATGGGGATAGAAGCAATGGGAATGTCCCCTTCACAAGGAAGCCAAGGATAAATATGTGCAAATCATGGAGGTGAAGGAGTCATCAAGCCAAGCTCTTTAGAGAGGTAATCCTCATGCTTCCAAAATTAAGGAAATTTCTAAATTAAATTCTTGTGTATTCATGAGAAATGTGAATAGAGGAGACCATCTTGATAGAAAATTGTTATTTCAGATTGGGGCTAGATGTTTACTTAGTGAGGAATGGATTCATGTTTTAATTGATGGGGTAGTCCAAGAAAATGCTATTTCTTCTAGGATAGTTACTAGATTGAGTTTGGTAATTAATCCTCATCCTAGATCCTATATGATGCATTGGTTGTCTAGAGATTTTCCTCAAGAGGTGAGGGAACAATTATAACAACTTGTATTTTTGGGTAGCCTTTGTACGTATGATTTTTTTAGAGATTGTTATGCTTGCACTTCTAGATTTATATGCCTATCTTGTTTAGTATAGTTTACGCATTATGATAATGATATTGATGATGAGGTTTGGGTTATCTAGATTCTTGGTTAGTGTTATATAATTCTCAATATTTAATTTTAAGTATATTTTCTTTTATTACCATCTAGTATGTGTGTAATAATCCTCCTATTAAATGTGATAGAATCTCATGAGATTTGGTAGGGAGCATGACATGGTTTGTGATTGATGGTTTGTTTACTTATTATTATTAATTTATTCTAGAATGCATGGTATGTGCTAGTAGATATGTGGTGGATGGCTCTTATATGTTAACATGTATGCTATGTATATCTTTATATGTATTTATTTTAGACTTATCATACTCATCTATGTTGGAAGGTTTTGGATTATATTTTTAGCATTGTATATTTCTTATGGTATTTTTCTCTTTTAGTTATTGTTATACAAGAGAAAGGTATGTGAGTGGAAGAGGAAGTTATGTTTAAGATGGAAAAGATTTTTGGTAGTTTTATTTTAACTTTGTGGATATTTGGGTGGTTGGTGTTTTCTGTCATTCCATGTTTTTCTAGTCAATTTTGATTAAACTCTTGTTGTTGAATTCTTCCACATGCTTTGATGATTTGGGAGAGGTGATATAAGGCTGGAGTTGGGAAGTGCTACAAAATTGCAAATTCATTGTGTGGATTTCTCAGATCATTATGGTTTGCTTTTCTCTTTTATGATTTTTCATCATTGAGATTCAAATGTGAGTTACTTAGCTTCTTTCTCATTTATGATGATAAATTCCATGCATATATGTAAAATGAGTATTTTTTATTTTTGCTATATGATTATGATGTAATTTTTGGGGTGAAAAGTTTTGGTTTGGGTAGATTGAATGTGATTTGATGAAATTTTTATGTGCATATGCCCTACTATTTTTTTGTTGATCTTGTGTGTGCAAATTATAAGAATCATTTTAATAATATGTTTTTACACGATTGGATTTTTTCATTCATGCACTTGGTTGGTTGTGATTGATTGATGGATATGCAATGAAATCATATAAGGTTGTGTTCTTTGGTTTTTGAGGAGATAGAGAGATGTGATTTGGTTTCCTTGATAGTTAAATTGAATTTTTGGGGATTTTTGTTATTTCTATTAAGTTATCTTATGAGATCCATTTTCCTTGCCTTTATCTTATCATGTTTTTATGTTAGTTCCCATCTGCATATTATTTTAGCTTGAATCCCTCTTGCTATATTGTATAGATCTCCCTTATATTGATTTCTTTCCATCCTTGTAATTATGTCAAATTCAACTCTTTCTTTCTATCTCAGTTTTTGGATTTTCTTTCATCCTTGTCAATTCATGATTTGGAATTATTAAGTCCTTCCCTATTATTCCCTACCTACTCTCATCATTCTAGTGTATTTCCTAGCTATTTTCTAATTTTTCTAGCCCAAGCAAGATGTCCCAAACATCTCTCCCAAAAGCTAGTATCCGTGCCAAGATGTCTTACCTATGGACAAGATATCTAATTTTAACCCAAGATGTCTTACCTAAGTTATAAATTTCTACTCTAGTTCTACCAAAGTTTCATGTTGGTTATATGTCTTGGTGCTATATATAGTCATCTAGTTTTAGTTTTGACAAACACACTTTCTAGCCTTTATTTTAAGTGATAAAATCCATATTTTTCTTATGCTTCTTTTGCCTCTTAAAACTTGTGAACACTACTTTAAATACAACGTAATTTAAAATATTCCATACTTCTTTCTTCAAGTGATTTTGTTATGAATTCATAACTTTACCAATATGTAAATTTCTACAAGATTTATCTTAACCATTTGATTGTATGTATTAATCATGTCCTTCTTTCAATTTCTATGTTGGATTACTTTAAAAAGGGAAGATTGTTCACATTTAAATATAAGATAAGATTCATATTAACATAAACTTCCAAAGCTTTATATAGATCAAATAGTCCCCTTTCTTATTTAAACCTTTGTCATTTATTTATAGATTTCAAAGAAGTTAATTAAATCCTCCATGATCTCCTCTTACGTGTCTTTGTTTGGCCACTCTTTTAATAGTCCCACCACTACCTAGGCAATGATGGGATAGATAACATTATTTAAATATATTTTTTATTGATGAAATTTCTTGACTTCCTTCATGATCTTTATTTTATTCTCTCTCTCTAGTATATCATAGCTTTAATTTTTTACAATTTTTTTCATGCACCATAGCATATTAGAACTTTCATTTTCTTCATTTTTTATGAGCATACATAGAAATACAAAATTTATAGCTTTGGTATGAATTAAAGAGTATGATATTGCATATTAGAGCTTTCATTTCATTTTTTAGCCAACCTATAAAAGCAATATTGGGAAACTTTTCTAATTTTCTTTCACTCAGATTGTAGTTGTAGATCATAGAATATACTTTTCTAATTTTTTCCCTAGGATTGTAGTTGTAGATTTGGTGTAGGGACACCTCTTATAATCCCCTTGTTCATTCCCTATGTGTGTGTTTTTTTAGGTTTTTGGATTTGTTGAAACATATTGAAAATCATAGAATCATCTTGATTGAGATTTGGGTTCTCGAGAGAGATGTTTGGGCCAAGTTGAGAGCTTGCAAGAGACATCTTGAAATTTTGACAAAAGTCTTAAGAGACAATAGAAATCTCAAATATTAGGCAAGATGTATCATCAAATGTAAAGACATCTTAGCTGATATGTCTCAGAATTGGCCAAGATGTCTCAAGTACTATGTGATATTTCTTAGTGAGAAGTGAGACATCTCACCAAAATTGCCAATTTTGTAGTGAGACATCTTGAGGAGGTTAGAGATGACCTAAAAGAGAGGGGAAACTTTCAGATTTATCCATTCCAATGCAAGAAATAGCTAAGAGAAGATGGAAAATGATAAAAATGGCATGGGAACTCCAAGTTGAGCTTGAGGAAGCTTTCCTAGTGTTTTTGTCCTATTTTGTTAATAAATATGGATTGTGTTTCATGCTTGTACTATATGGAGAAGCCATGAGATATCATGAGAGATGTCTTGGTGAGAGCTCTTGAGTTAAGGAGAGCTTAGTAAGAGTGTGATAGAGTATATTGAGTGAGTGCATATGTACTTGTAACTCCAAGGTTGATGTGTGGTGTATTAGCCTCTATGTTCTTGTCTCTCATGTACTTGTGAATTGAGATCTCAAGCCTAGGTTATGAGAAGGTCTTTCTATCAATTGTGTCTTGCATTAAAAATAATGATCATGTGGTTGTAGAGCCTCATCCTATATAGCATCATGTGATTATTTTGAGAGGTTTTGGATGTTTTGTAGCTTGTGAAACCCTATTATAATCTTATTTTAAAATAATTTAAGATAGCTAGCTTTCTTATTTTCTAGAAAATTAAAGATATTTTTATAATATCTAGATTTATTATTCGAATGTGATTTAATGTTAGAGTAAACATTCTTTAGCTAATTATTGGTATTAGAGCTTTGTGTTCATTGTTTCCTAGATTTGGTTGAGGATTTTGTCAGATTCAAACAGAGCCTAAGAAGAAATAAGTGCAAGCCCTACACAGAGATATGGAAAGCATGAAGTGTGCCTTCTAAGTGATGGTTGCTTGGTTGGATAACATTAGCACAAAGGTAGATAGAAATGTTGGTCCTAACTATATTTAGACACCTTGAGATGATTACCATTCATGTTTAGATAAAGAATTTTTATAGCTTCATAGAGACAGAGAAGATGATGAGTAAGAACAATCCAACTATGAGAGTGTAGGTGTCCATTAGCTAAGAATTCAAATGGGAAATAATCCTATTTCTTAGATGACAAGTTCAAGGATTCTAATAGTGGTAACTAATTCTTCTCATGGCAAGATTAATGAAGAAGATAAAATAGGACTTTCTAGAGTATTCAAAAATGTTGCAAAACTTCTGTACATTGAGTTGAAGACTTTCAATGGTGTAGATGGAACCAATGCTTTGCTAAGTGAGCCAAAGATACTTGACAAGTATTTTTATTTGGAAGAGATACAAAATTACTTACGTGTATCTATTAATGAATCTAGATTAGAAGGTATGCCTTCCACTTCATGGGAAAAGGAGTTTCAAGACTATGAAACATAAAGTGGTTAATTCATAAAGTTTGAATATGATGAAATATAAATTGAGAAGAAACTTTTAATAGCCTCATCAGAGAAGTTAAAATTCCTATGGTAAGGTGAAAATATTTTTAGAGCCAAGAGACTATCATGAAGTTGAAATTTCTAAGGTAAGGTGACAATGTTGTCAAATAATTGTACATTGAATTTTGTGATCTATGTTATTAAGATAAAGTAAACTGGGAGGATTATGAATAGACTTTAACCTTTTTTAGGAGGTCATAAAATGACATACCATCAGGATTTTTAACTTTATAAGCCATAAACTCTTGATGAAACTTATGATTTGGAAATCAAGGTTGAAAGAAAATTAAATGGATTCACAAATAGGAACAAAAAAAACCTCTAAAATAAATTAGATGGGATCCAGATCTAAGAAGTATTCCATGTCCATATTTGAATAAAAGAATGGTAGCTAGGATAAGAAGACAGAAAGGAATGAAAGAAGGAAAAATCTAAGAAGGAATAATGAAAGAAAGACAAGGGTCATGACAACAACTTATTCAATATTTCATGCTTCAAGTGTAGAGAATATGGGCTTAGAAGCAATGGGAATGTCCCCTTCACATGGAAGCCAAGGGTAAAGATGTGTAAATCATGGAGGTGAAGGAGTCATCAAGCCAAGCTCTTTAGAGAGGTTATCCTCGTGCTTCCAAAATTAAGGAAATGTTTTTATTAAATTCTTGTGTATTCATGGGGAGTGTGAATAAAGGAGACTATCTTGATAGAAAATTTTTTTTTTAGATTGGAGCTAGATGTTTACTTAGTGAGCAATGGATTCATGTTTTAATTGATGGGGTAGTCCAAGAAAATGGTATTTATTCTAGGATAGTTGCTAAATTGAGTTTGGTAACTAATCCTCATCCTAGAACCTATATGATGCATTGGTTTTCTAGAGATTTTCCTCAAGTGGTGAGAAAAAAATTATAACAACTTGTATTTTTAGACAGCCTTCGTAGGTATGATTTTTACAGATATTGTTATGCTTGCGCATGTATGTTTATATGCCTATCTTGTTTAGTATAGTTTACACATTATGATAATGATATTGATGATGAGCTTTTGGTTATCTAGATTCCTGGTTAATGTTATGTGATTCTTAATATTTAATCATGCATATATTTTCTTTTATTACCATCTAGTAGGTGTGCAATAATCCTACTATTAAATGTGATAGGATCTCATGAGATTTGGTAGGGAGCATGACATGATTTGTGGTTGATGTTTTGTTTAATTATTATTACTAATTTATTCTAGAATGCATGGTATGTTCTAGTAGATATGTGGTGGATGGCTCTTATATGTTAACATGTATGCTATGTATATTTTTATATGTATTTATTTTAGACTTATCATACTCATCTATGTTGGGAGGTTTTGGAATATATTTTTAGCATTGTATATTTTTTATGGTATTTTTCTCTTTTAGTTATTGTGATATGAGAGAAAGTTATGGTATTTCTCTTTTAGCATTGTATATTTTCCATGTATCCTTATTAGGATCTTTTGGATTATTGAATCCCTAGATGAGGCAAATTCTATTATTTGTTATTACCCTTGACCATTAGTTTGGTTGCCATGTTTTTAGGTTATTTGATTGTTAGATGTTGGAGCTAGCATTGAGTTTTTGTGGATGATTGGAGATGGGCTTCCTAGAGATGGTTTTGATGATTGGTCCTCACTATAGAGTGCATTAGTGTTATTCTTTTTGTAGGTTCCATCCTAGGTAATGCCTCTTCTATTGGTATGTTTAAAAAACATTGGAAGTGATGTGTTAGGTGATGCTTCACATTCCAGTTGAGACTAATAATAAATCCATGTGCATGGTAATTTGATATTTTGTTTTGATACATATTCATTTTAACTTTTGGCAAGTATACATGACAACATAATATACATATGACACTAACTATAGCACATTCTAACCTCCTTGTTTATGGTGATGATTGGAGTGGAAAAAACTTGGTTATAGCATTGTTTGAAGGATGGATGTTAAGTATGTCTATTTGTATGTTTTTCTAAAGGTTTTGGTGGTTCACTTACATGCTTGTTAAGTTAACGTATTTTGCAGGTCAACCATGCTCCTTCTAATCCCCATCAAATTTGTCAATTTGACAATTGGAGATGTTGCCAAGATTTCTCACTTAGTTTTAAACTAATAAACCATTTTATTTTTAGGCTAATTAGTTTGGAATGGAGATGAAAGCTATTGGAGGATTTTTTATGATGATATGAGTTGGATAGTCATGTCTCAATTGAGAGTTTTGGATATTATATCTTGGCATTTTCAGCATTTTATTATGCCTTAATTCTCTTTTTCCATTTATTACTATTTATGGATCATGTATGGTTTAGACTTATGACATTATATCATTCATATATATATTATGGGATTCAATTTGGTAAGTTATGTTATCATATTTTTTTTCAGAAATTTTTAATATTTATAGGATTTTATATTCGTGTATTTCTTTCTTCTAATGTTAGTTTTCTCTTCTCTTCTCTTTGGGATCATGACTTCATGTTAGGTTTCTTTATTCCTTTTGCTATGTAGTTTGTTCGTTCATATCTCTTTTGATGATTGTTAGTTTTGTTGGGAGTTCTACCAAACATAATGATCTCCAATGTAAGGCATAGGAAGGAGGGTATTACTAGTTGGTATTGGAGCATCATTTTTTTTCTAATTTACCAATTTTTGTTACTATGTCTAGAAATGGCAAGTGCTAGAAGTAGATATGAACATGCTAGAAGGGTGGATGTTGGATGTAGCAACTAACATTGATACCTAATCCTATTCTAAATTGAATAGAGGAATCACAAGAAGATTTGCAAGATGAACCTATTAATCCAGTTCCTACTTCAATACAAGAGAAGAAGATCAACCAAGTAGATATGTCCATTATCATACAAAGAAGAACTCTATTTTTCCATTAGTAGGGGTTGCTTTCACTAGTAGTTAGGTGCTTAGGTTTGAAGGATTAGTACCTTGATCAAGGGCTTGCCATTAGCTTTGTTGGTGATTGCTTACTTACACTGGACTAAATTTGCAGATCCATATCCTTGGTAATTAAAAATGACATATGGTTTAGTGACTTCTACATCATGGACCTAAAAAGCTATGATGTATCTTGGATATGAATTGGTTGTCTCGCTATTAGGGTAACTTGGATTGTTATCATAAGATAGTTTCCTTCATGATGGATGATGGTGCATAGTAGACTGCATAAGGTTAAGTTGGGTCTTTATTTATGATACTTTCATTGGCTATCAAGGAAAGGTTATTTTTGGTTTGTTGTTTTCTTCTGTGACCTTTTCTAATCATAAGATCTTAATCAAGTTCTAGTTGTTTATGGGTTTTCTAAGGTATTTTGTTCTTAGTTACTTGGTTTACCTCTCAGACATGATGTTGAGTTTGAGATTATTATCAAACTTGGTAAAAAATCTATCTCTAAGGTTTCACATAGAATATCCCCTATTGAATTAGAGGAAGTAAAGATTCAGCTTTGAGAGTTGCTTGATAAGAACCTAACTTATTCAAGTGTGTCTTCTTGGGATGCTCTTGTCCTCTTTGTGAAGAAGATAAATGGTAGTACGAGGCTATGAATTGATTACCAATAATTGAACTAGGTGATGATGAAGAACAAGTATATGCTACCATGTATAGATGAATTTTTTGATTAGTTAAGGAAAGCTTGGATGTTCTCTAAGATTGATCTAAAGTTAGGGTACTATGAAGTTTACATCAAGGAGAGGAATGTTCCCAAGACAACCTTTATGAAATGGTATGGGTACTATGAGTTCTTGGTGTTATCATTTGGGCTCACTAATGCTCTTGTAGTGTTCATGCATATTATGAATAGTGTCATGAGTCCCTACCTAGATTAGTTTGCTATCATGTTCATCAATGATATTTTGGTATATTCTTCATCCAAGGAGTTTCATGAGTAGCATCTACAGATCATCTTATAGAATCTTAGAGAACATCATTTATTTTTCCAACCATCTCAGTATTCTTTTTAAGGCCAAGAGATTCAATTATTGGGACATCTTGTTTTCAAGGCTAGTATAGTGATTGACCCCACTAAAATATCAATTATTCAAGATTAGCCTATGCCCAAGGATGTTGGTGAAGTTTGTAGTTTTCTTAGGTTGAAAATCTATTATAGAAGGTTTATTAAGAACTTCTCCCACATTTCTTCATCCCTCATGAAGTTGTTGCAAAAGGATATTGGTTACTTGTTGAGCATGCATTGTTAGGCTATCTTTGATAGGCTTAAAGGTAGACTAATGTCAATTCCTATTTTGATCTTGCCTATCCTAGGTAAGCCTTTTGATGTCTATATGGATTCTTAAAGAGAAGGTCATGGGTGTGTTCTTATGCAAGAGTGTAAAGTTGTAGCCTATGTCTCATGGTAGCTTAAGCCTCATGATATTCTCTACTCTAATTATGACTTGAAATTCAAAGTGGTAGTATTCACCTTGAACATTCAGTGTTATTATTTATGTAGTGATGGAATATATTGGCATTGGAAAATTGAAAGATTTCATACGAGTTCAACTCATAGATTTTCGGGCCTCAAAAAGAATTTGAAGCACCTTGGATGGTCTAGTTAAATACCTAGGGATTTTAAAAGTCTATTACTAATTTCATTTAAATGTAGGTAAAAATGTAATAAAAGTATGTAAAACAAGATCACTACATTGAATCCAAGGATAAATAAAAAGAGAGAATAATAAGGCCAAATAGGAACAGTAACAAATCATACATTAAATAGTAAATGTCAAAAAAATGTGAAAATAAGGAGGTTTGATTCTACAGATCAAGGCTTAGAAGCCTGAGAAAATCAATATATTTATTATAATCTAGCATGGTTGGTAGGTTGTGTCCTATGTAAAACCTGCACTTTTCTCCCAACTTGATCTATAACTCTACCAATCAACACTATATGATGTTTCTGAGTTGTTGTAAAATTTGCTGCCAAATCTCTACCAAGTGATCACTATGAAAATTTCCTTCCAAAAGTCCTAAATGTGATCTTAGATTTCACATTTATAGTTTTGAATTCATAATTCCTACATCTATTACAGTTTCAAGCAAATTTCTTCTCTGTTAAAGTGCAATTTGTGGGTTGAAGGCCCATATCTTACACACTGGGCTTACATGTTGCACATCATGTGGGACTACATCATCCATCATGTGGAGTTAAAGCCCAAATCCCACATGCTAACCTCATATGCTACCCATCATGTGGGATTGCACCATTCATTGTGTGGAGCTTAAGCCCAAAACCCATACGCTGACCTCATACACTACCTATCATGTGGAACTACATCATTCAAAATGTGGAGCTAAAGCCCAAGTCCTACACACTAACCTCATATGCTACCTCATGTGGGACTACATCATCCATTGTGTGGAGTTAAGGCCCAAGTCCCACATGTTAACCTCATATGCTACCGATCAAGTGTAGCTAAGGTACCCATCGTATAAGGGAAAAATGTTAAATTTCATAGCCTATGAAGCCTTTTTAGCTTGCACAAGCTAGCATACATAGAATTTTCAACTTATGGAATATTCTTTATCCTTAAACAAGATAGAGTATATGACACTTATGGCTTATGAGGCATTTTTTACCTTCATAAGTAAAGATGCATGGGATTTATAGCTTGTGGCCTAGAAATTCCATTTTTACATTGAGAAATCTCTTGGAACCATTAATACAAGGCCACAATATGGAATCTTTGGGAAAAAAAGGAAATTGTATCTACCTTTATATTTTTAGCAAATTATAGTGGAAATTTGGGCTATGTGATTTTTCATCACAACATGAGATTTTTCTTGGGGTTCATTGGCCCCACTTTGTTGATGTTTTAAGGATTGATCCAAAAGACAATAACAAAGAATGAAAAACATTGAAATGGATTCATCATCAACATTTCTTCTTTGCACTTGATTCCAAAGCTGTCAAACCATGCTAAGGAGTGCTAACAATGATGAGATAAGGTCACTATAGGATGTTAAGAGCTTAGGATGAGATAAAGGTTATATTAGTTAT
>MNCI01009686.1:131541-171915 GCA_015680685.1 Gnetum montanum
GAGCAGACACTTGGAATGGAGCAGCGCTGAAGCAGCATGCAAGGAGTGGAATTAATAATGCGCTTACAAATGGACAACGAAAGGCGGAATCTAGGCGTTGGCAGCAACAAGACTCTTTCTCTCTCCTATTTTCTCTCAGCTGCCAACTGTGGCCTGATGTCATTGTAATAAGGTGTTCACCCTTGTTGTCATGAACACCAGTTTTTGTCAAGTCTTGTAATAAAGACCGTTCACATGTCATCCCATTAGTTCTGTTTCCCCTAATAATCCCATACATACCTGATATCATTGTAAGGAACTCGAGGACGAGTTTTCATTCAGTCATGGGGGTATGATGAGACGCGACTTGCACTAGGTCGCGATATCGTGGTCGCCGCGATATTGCATCCCATGCGATATCACGTACGTGATATCGTGTCTTCTCCTGCGATATCACGTACGCGATATCGCGTCCTGCCGTCATTTCTATAAATAAGAGGAGACACTCCCTTCATTTCCTAATCCTGGCTAGTGTAGCGAAGCTCTGGCAGATTGATCACTCCAGAGTTAGAATTTTTCCCCATGTGCCCGCAGTAGGAGTCCTAGAGTGAACGGCTCTTTATTCGAGCAGCTTGTAACCTGAACCCAAGTTGTGTACGGCAATAAAGACGAACTTGTTTGGATAAACCTTGCAGCACGTGGTTTCATTTATTGCTTTATTTCCTGCTTTCCTAGTGCGTTCAAGTACGACTTGATTACGAGCGTCTACGGACGTGTACGGCTAGTCAAGGAATCGGCTGCTTGACGCAATGCATGAGTACGACTCAATTACGAGCATTGGATGCTTGGTAACCCAGTAGCGTATTCCAGGATTCTGCGCTTGGTAACTCCCGGGTCTGATGTGTACGGCTAGTTGAGGAATCGGCTGCTCATTGCTAGGCTAGATCGTGTGATAAGTACGACTTAGTTACGAGCACCCACGGGTGTGTACGGCTGGCTAAGGAATCGGCTGCTTATCACACGTAGGCTAAATAGGTGCCTCAGTACGACCACTTCAAGCACTTGCGTTACGTGTGGCGATCCCAGTAACGATTAGCGTTTGGTAAGCTGCAGTTGCATAGTTCAAGGTGTGTCCGGTAAGTGGGAACAGATGCTGACGCTAGTTAATTTAGACTTAGATCTTTAGTTAGAGTTAGCTTAGTTTCTCAACCCTTTCTCCTGGTAGCATAGAAGATAAGCCGAAAATACCAAAAAAATCACATACCTTAGACTTGCTTAACCATACACCGTGACACATACAAGCAAGCCTGGGAAGACAACGAACGATTAACCCCAAGTGTTTCTTGTGGTGTTAAGGCATTTAGTCTGCGTAGTTTGACCGGATCGCGTGTGTACACTCGTATTCGTATGGTAGAGTGTAGGGGTACCTCGCCACTCATCACTAGATAATGATTTTTAACCTCTATGTATTGGGTTTGATAGGCTATTAGTGCATGGCTTAGATAGTAAATAGGTAGTTCCCTTGCATCATCTCATTTTTAATAGAGTAGGTAGGGTATTGATGTGTCAGAGATTGCAAGGCAGATATAAAATGGTTTCTATTTTTGAGGTGGGTATATGATAGGTAGCTGGTCCAACTCTTATTTGATGTTATCAAAGACTTCTTGGCACTAGGTGGTCCACTCATAGTAAACTCCTTTCTTAAGCAAGTGTTGCATGGATTGCAACTTATCTGCAAGCCTTGAGATAAACCTACATATAAATTGTAATCTATCATGTAGACCTCATAGATCTTTAAGGTTACTAGGCAATGCTAAGTTGGTTATTTCCTTAACTTTATTAGGATGAACATTTATCCCTACTTTGGACACTATAAAATCAAGCATTTTACCCATTTTGATACTGAATATGCACCTTTTAGGATTAAGCCTAAGCTCATACTTGAGGCATTGTTGGAGTACTAAATTAAGGTCACAAGTATGATCGTTGGCTATCTTGGATTTGACCACTATATTGTCAACATAATCATGAAGTCAACCTAACATGTAATCACCAAATATGTAGGTCATGGTTCTTTGATAGGTTACACCCACATTCTTTAGATCAAATGACATCATATTGTAATAAAAGGTTCCCCAAGGGATCATGAAGATCATTTAAAGTTGATGGTCAAGTTTGATGCTCACTTTGTTGTATCTAGAGAACCCATTCATAAAGGATAATAAAGCCTGTCCAGCCATGGTATCAATAAGTTGATCAATGCTAGGCAATGAAAAATCATCTTTAATTTTTGACCTATTGAAGTCCTAGAAATTGATATAGATATGTATGCTCCCATTTTTCTTGGAAACTACCACATGTTGAATGCTTAATCAACATAATTAATGGCTCAAATAAAATTAGCTTACTATAGGTTCATGATCTTGTTGTGAATCATCAAGGCTAGATCTGGTCTAATTTTACATACCTTTTGTTTAACAGGATTAATATTAGGATTGAGTATGATATTATATTACACTAATCATAGATCGAGCCCTAGCATATCTTTGTATGACCAAGCAAAGGCCTTAATGTTATTCTGAAGGGTCTTGATAATGTCTTTGATAATTTGGGGTTCTAGTGAGGAACTTAGTTTTAGAGTTTTTTCCTCTCCATTATGGGTTGTGACTGGGATTTCCACTAGAGAGTCCTCTGTGATGTATCTAGCCTCTACGTTGAAGGTTTTAACCATGTATTTAGGCCACTCAAGGGACTACTCTATCGAGGCTCTATGGTTAATAAGACTCTTGGGTTCAAGATCTAGGCATTCAAAGTTGATGGATCATTTGACATTATCATGGGGTCCATTTAGGTTCAAGTGTAAGTTGAATGGTGTCCATGTATTCATGATTTTATCCTAAAAATCCAGAAAAATACATTAGCTGACATTTGTATTACCTAAACGTAAAGTAATATTAGAATAATGTAAATAAAGTACTACCATAAGAGAGGACATTATGGTCAAATAAGATCAAAGTATGGCACAACAAACTAAAGACAAATTGAAGTTGAGTTAACAACATGGTAAACTAAGGTTATAGGGGATAAGTTAGACCACCACCAAGTGCAATGAGTATGTGCAGGTAATGTATGAGAATGATGCTAGATGGGCTGAAATATCATCAAAATGATAAAGTTTAAATATATAAAACTTCAATAGAAGTGATGAAAGTAGGCCAAAGAGCCCAAATAAAGAAATAATTACTTGGTGAAGTCTATTGCAACCAAGAACCTCAGTTGCTAGAATGGGAAGGAAACCAAGGATCCCTAGTGCAAGAAATTCCTCAACCCCAAATCCCCAAGTCCTTTGTAATGAAAATGAGATTTGGGGCACCCTAGCCAGTTCAGTAGATCAACCAAGGAATTGGGAGATGGAAAATGTGAAAATATGAATGGATCTGAATAATTTAAAAATAATAAACCAAAAACTTAAAACTTAAGACTTTATTAAAAAAGAATAAAGACTAAGTTAGAAAAATGTGTACAAATGGTTCTTGGATGAGCAAAAAAGGTGATTCACTTGTACAAGAGTTCAAAGCCCATTGAAGTTGGTGTGATGAGCTCCACAATCTGGGTGCTAAGCCACTCTTGATATTATTAAACCTTCCTTTGCTACTGCAACCTTGAATCCAATCTCAAGGCCTTACTACTTTTGTGGTAGGGTTCAAGAGAATGCAGGTATGGGAACATGAAAGAGCTCTTGAGTGCCTAAAAATGTTCCAAGTGTGGAATTGTGTCCAATGTTTTTGCTCAAAATTGCTGAATTGCCAAAGTGCTTGTGTGAAAAAGTTGTTGAACCTTGTCAAAAAAGCTAGATCCTAAAGTTGTTTGTATGGCCAAAAGTTTTTGAACATGAGAAAAATTACTAGAACCTATTAAAAATGTGTGTAACCTATAAATGGTATTGAAGTTTGTCTTTTATAAGGTCTTTGGGCCATGAATAAGGTTGCAAATTAACTATGATTACGATACAAATTGGCAATAAATTTGATGTAATTTTGTTGCAAATTGGCTGCCAAATTCAAGTGAAATGGGGATCCAAATTTGGGGGGTTACTAAACATAATAAGTTCTTTTCTCCATGGTCATTCCATTTACTAATAATAGTAATCAGGGGACCCCTTCCATTTTGGGGATGAATCTTCCAAGTTGAGCTCTCCACCATGCTTGTTGAAGTGGTTGGTCAACACTGAAAGGTATAACTTGATGAATTTTTCTTCTTATGGCTTTCACACTAGGGATTTGAATTTTCCATAGTGGGGGTGNGGGAAAACTTTTTAATTTGGGTAAAAGTCTTCAACCTGGAGGGAAAATTTTCATTTTGAGGAAAAAGTTTCCAAAATGCACCTTTGGTCTCCACATTGAAGGAGGGAAAGTTTTGAAAACCACACCACCCCCTCCCCCACACACCCCCACCCCCCCACCCCCAACACCCTTCCATGCTGGGGATAGGTGAGATCTGCCCCCATGCATGTGTTTTCAACGTACAAAAATGTCTACCCCTATAAAACCCATAAAATTACCTATTTTGGCATTGCAAAAGGCATTTTTGATCTTCCCAAGCGCAAATATAGACACTAGGTGACTTGTTTCACTTCGGGAATGGGGCTTTGGCCACTTATGAAGCATTTTCCAGCCCCAAAAGTATAAAGTATGTGAAACTGCCCATTATGGGTTACAATTTTCACATGTACAATGAAATTTTACCTCAGGTTTCATGGGTTGAAAGCTACATGATGAATATTTGGCTATAAAATGTAAAATTTTGTGGTGTTTCAATTGCCCCTCTTTGTTGGTGTCTAGAGGATTGACCTAAAAGGCACCCAAAAAAAATACAAAACACCATGACATATTATAATGCTACAATGCATAGAGGCTACATGAGAATCAGGCTATCCAAGTTGCCAATGTTGCTAGTTTAAGGCTGTTGCAAGCCATGGTACCAATTTAAGGCCCTAGCAGGCCATGTCACTAGTTTTATATCATAGTGGACCATTGAAAGTAGGCTATTTTGTTGACGATCTGTTAGCTACATGTAGTATTGCTTCAGATAGGAATGATTAACCATATTGGCTAGCTCATTCCCATTCATGTTAACTATTCTGAATGCTCCATTTTCATAAGCTATGTGCTTATGACTTTCCGTCAGGCTATATGCCTACTTTCGTAGATGTTTTTTAGTTATGGCTATAAGTATGTTATCCTTGCAAATTACATTGACTTAGCTTCTAAAGAGGTAGTGTCTCCATTTATTTAAAGAGAAGAATAGTGCTTAAAATTTTTGGGCTTAAAATTTTTTAGGCTTAAAATTTTTTTAAAATTTTTTTTGGGCTTAAAATTTTTTAGGCTTAAAATTTTTTGTTATGATCTTGTGTAGCTTGGCAAAGGAATGGTAAAGCAGTCAAGGAGAAACTAAAACTAGAACTGAAAAACTGAAAATAGAAAGGCTCATCGCATTACTCTACACAAAACGTTTTCAGAGACTTTCACCCTTCTTCAGTGTGTTAAGGTAATGTGGCCAGGTAGCCAAAGCTGCAAAGGCAAGAGATGAGCATGCTAGTATAATCAATAAATAAGATCCCAACTTGAAAATAAGGAAGACAAAAATAAAACTAAAAAATAGGATGGGCCCCACTTATGCCGGCTGAATGGGGATGGAAGGCGGTATTGGCATTTGAAACAAATAGTTTCTTAGAAGCGATCCGTTAAAAGAGTTGGATATTTTGGTAGAGTCGAAGGAGTATAGGGTTTAGGAATGTCCTCATGTTTGAATGGTGGACATGAGGGGTCCGACTGCTATATAATGACTAGATCAAAAGTGTCCATTGGAAGTAGTAAAGAAGAATAGAGGCCATCAACAACAACAGCGGTGGCAACGGTGGTGATGGCAGCAACTATGGTGATGGTAGTAATAGTGGTGGAAACGGTGGTCACGACAGTAGCAGTGATGATGGTAGTGATAGCGGCAGCAATAGCTACATTGGAAACCAAAAAGTTCTACAATGGCGCTGAAGAAAAGTTGCAAAGGAAGTGGCAGCAGTGAAACCACAACCACAAGTAGAAAGATCCATGCAAGTCGGGTGATTTCTAGGACATGGAACTTAGATGAAGCCTTATGTTGTGTTGGACTAGATGTGGGTCTAGGCTTGGCATATCTTCATATGACTAGAAACATTCCTTAATGTTATTTTGTAAGAATTTAGTGATGTCTTAGGCACATTGAGGTTGTATAAAGGCCATAGATGGTTCACAAGGTAACATACGTCTAGAATTAAGCCAAAACATTACATAATAAGGAAAAAAATCAAGAAATATAGGTCATCTATGATAAAATTTGGTTAATATAGGTAAAAAATGATTATTTTTTGCCATTTTTAGGCCTTAGTAGACCATGTTTTGAGGCTACAAGGCTATTAGATGAGTTTAGACATTAATTAGAGTTGTTTCTAGGTTGTCTATACCCCAAAATCAAGTGCTTTGAGGCTTCAACACTAGGATTAGTGTGAAAACAAGGACCCTTAGTATGGAGATCAAGGAAATTATATTTTGGAATGTTCAAAGTTCCAAAATTGATGTTCTAGGACCTTTGTAAGAAAGCTTATGGTCAAACCCATTGAAATTGGGCTCCTTGGAGGTTTATAAGGGTCAAAAATCTAGTTCTAAAGCCTTTCCCATTTTTTTCCATACTGGCCAGCATGGAAAAGAGGGGGATTATCATGGGGAACCATAATCCTAGTAAAAATGAGGTCAAACATGGTCAAACAAGTTGATGGAGCCCATATCAGGAACTTGTGCATCTCCTCGCTTTGTTCTAAGGTAACTCAAGGTCATTTTCAGTGTCAATAGGTGTTCAAATGACTTCCCCAACTTTTTGCACACTAGGTACAATATCCTTAGCATGGAAAAATAGGGGGACACTTATTTGATGAATTCCAAGTGGTTTTAGGGCACTTTGACTAGGTTTCTAGGCCCCTAGGACTACAAACTTCGATTCTAAAAGTTGTTGATTGATTTCGGGCATGTTTGAAGGCTGTTCAAGGGTACTTAAGGATTTTCCCCTGTTTCCATGCTAAGGGAGTTGATCAGACATGGAGGAATGGGGGAAATGGATTTTGGAGGTTAGGACAAAGTTAGACAAGTAAAATCTTGAGGCTATGAGGTCATAGGCTTCTTCGGAAAAGATCTTTGGTTTCCAGGAGTGTCATTTTTCCTTCATAAGTGGAAAGAAACTCCCCCTTGTTTCCACACTAGGGAGGTTACTCTAGTGTGGAAGAATCAAGAATCATACATCTAGGCCAATTCAAGTTACAATTGACCATGCATGTTGCCTACCGGGATTGTCAAGGTGAAGCGCTATAGATGCATGTCAAAATTTGACAGTTTTGGGCATTACTAAGTGCTTTTCTAGCTTCCCTCCTTCTCCAAAACTAGGTATAGAAATATAAGCATGGAAAAAATGGAAAGTGGATTTTTAACCAATTTTAACCTCAATCAACTTTGCATGTTAACCTCTGGGGCTATCGAGGTCAAGGATTGGGGCTTGGAGTTAAAAGTGGTCATTTGGAGGTTTTTAAGTGGTTTTTCAAATTCTACCCCATCTTTCCATGATGGGACTTCCATTCTTAGCATGGAAAGATGGGGGAAAAGCTTTTTGATACTTTGTTATCACTTTCAATCATGCATGCGATTTCCTAAGATTGTTGGTGATGATGGTTAATGCCTCATGTCAAAAATTGGCTATCTTAAAGATTGATGAGTAGTTTTTGGGCTTTCCCCACTTTTTCCATGTTGGGGTTTCCTTGATTAATATGGAAAAATGGTGGAAAATATTTTTGATGATTTTTTATTGATTTCAAAGATGCATGCAGGTTTCCAGGGTTCTTGGCGATGATTGCTGCTACTTGATTTTAAAATTTCATTGTTTCAAGGTTGAAAAGGTATTTTTGAACTCCCCCCTATTTTTCCATGATGGGGCTTCCAATCTTAGCATGGAAAAATAGGAGGAAGGATTTTTAATCATTTTTTATCTTTTTTAGGCATGCATGCAGGCTTCCTAAGTTGCTAGCATTAACTAGTAGCATCTAATGACAAAATTTGTTCATCTAAAAGGTCATAAGGTAAATTTTGAACTTCACCATTTTTTCCCTACTAGGATTTCTATGCTCAACATGGATAATTAGGGAGGATGTTTTTTGGTTAATTTTGTCCACTCTTGGGCATGCATGAAGGATTCCCAGGTTGCTGATGATGATGATTACTATTTGATGTCAAGATTTTATTATTTCAAGATTGATAAAGCATTTTTTGGACTTCCCCACTTTTTCCATGTTGGAAATTCCATGATCAACATGGAAAATTAGGGGAAAATATTTTTCTTACCATTTTTGGTTGATTTGTTCATGCATGGGTGCTCACAGGATTGCCAGCATTGGTCATTAGTACCTACAGTCAAGATCTAGTTCTTTTTGGGGTTGTGAGGTGGGGTTTTAGAGATCCCCCATTTTTTCAATGCTAGGGGTGGGAGGGTCAACGTGGAAGAGCTCCTTTGAATCAAGAAAGTCAAATCTAGGATAGATCTATAGCTAAGAAACCATGCATGTTGACCTTTGAGGTTATTGGTGTCGATGGTTAATGTTGGACGTCAATATTTGATAGTTTGGAGGCTTGTAAATACCTCATGTGACTTCCCCTCTTTCTTCCATGCTAGGAATTGTGGCCTTAGAATAGATGAGTGGGGGATGGTAGATTTGTACTATTTTTGATCCATTTTGGGGCTTCTAAAGGCTCCAGAGGGTTCCTCTAGGGGCCATCATGCATCAAAAAATGACCGTTAGGTCATCAAGTTAGGTGATTTCTAGCTTCCCCCCATCTATCCACATTGAGGATGAAATTCTTAGCATAGAAGAAGTCTCCCCCAGCATCAGAAACACAAAATCCTAGGTTTCAACCAGTTTTAACTAGTTTTGACTAGGTTTGGTGAGGTTTTGAGGCTATTGGAGATACTTGGAGGGGTTGTAGGTTTTGTGGGGCTGACTTTGGATTCAAACTTGTGTTAGATGGGTGTTGGGAGGCAAGAATGATTACCAAACCCCTTCTTCCATGTTGGGCACTATTTCCTCAACATGGAAATCCATGGTGCTTAACCATGCTCATGTTTTACCTCAATTTGGAAACCCAATGTTGAAAAAGGCAAGTTTGGGTTTCTTAAAATAGAAAGATATTTGTAAGTATAACAAATTTGTAAATTAATAAACATGTGTCCATGCTAGGCATGGTATTCCCAGTGTGGATGCATGGTAAGATTTCCATAACATCTTAAGTGCTGAAATTAGTAACAATCTCAGTGTTGAAGCAAGTTTGATCAAAAGGGAAGGTGTACTATGTTGCCTATAATTCAAAAATTTAAAATTTTGAAGAGTGAAGTTGTTCCCACTCCCTAAAACCAATGTGAACTAAATTTTCCCCCTTTTTTCTTTAATGCACTTGTACTCATGGTGCACTGAATTAGTAACTGAGGTTTTGTTTAGGTTTAGGTGGGTTTTATAAGCCAAAATTTGCAAATTTTGATCATAATTGTCATTATTTAGCAATAGCACATTAGAGAAGAGATTTGGTAGAGATTCTTGTCGAAACCACAACCAGTCTTTAGCATGGAAGCCTTCCATCTCCCCTGTAGCTAGCATAGAACTCTAATCTTTTTCAAATTTTCAACTTTTCTCTACATTGAGCCTTCCATGGCATCCAATTAGAGAGGAGGAAAAAGCAAGAATCCAAAAATTTAGAGGATGCATGAGCATTCAAGGAAGTTTTTAGAGGTTTTCAGGCCTATCTCCATCTAGGCTCCATCTATTATTTCTCTAAGGTAGGAAATTCTACCTCTGTTTGCCTTTGTTTTCATGGTTTTTTTCTAGTTTTTTACCTTCCAAGTGGTAGGGACATTTTTTCAGATCTACTTTGATGGGGGCATGAAGGAAAAATTTTGACAAAATCCCACATCCTATTTTGGCTACTTCCATGTAGATCTATGGTTTTTTAATTACTTTAGCTTTTGCAGATTTGATTTTGAAAATAGCTGTTGCTATTTTGTGCTTTTTCCTCAAAATCTTGGGGTATGGCCATTTTTGTTTCAGATCTAGGCCTAAGGATTTGTTAAAATTATATTTTAACAAAATATTACCCCATTATTTTTATTTCAATTTAAATAGGTTATAAGGGTTTTAACTATTTCAATCATTTTAATGGCTATATGAAGTTTAGGCTTCAGGATTTTCAAAGTTATGTTACCAAAAAGCAAGAAAAGTTGTGTATTTTTTCTTGGTAAAATGGCTGCATATTTGTAAAATCAAATATTATGGATTTGTAGCTCTTTATTTAAGTTTTCCAATGGTTTTTGTTTCATTTAATTTGGCTTTGAATGAGGGAGTTATGGCTATTTTGCTAACATTGCACAGTTAGGCTTCTTATGCCTGTTGTAATTTCATATAGATTTGTGATATTTTCATAAGAAAATGTTCAAGGTTTTGGATATTTTCTAGGCATGTCTACATAAGATATCACTTTAGCTTTCCAATGGAGTGGAATCACTCTGATTGGATTTAAAATGAATTTTTTATGAATTTATTGCTAAGGTTGTATAGATCATGGAAAAACTCACAATTGTAGTACACTACCCAAAATAGAAGTGGTTGATTTTTTGCTTTTTCTAGGAGAGCAAAAGCTTTTTCTATTTAAATAAGTTTTTGTTATGGCTTCGTGGCTTTTTCTAAGCTTATCATGCTTTTTCTAAATTTGTGCATAGTTTAAATGTTTTTTCCAAATTTATGCATGCTTTGCATAATTTTAGATGCTTTTTCTAAACTTTTGCTTGCTTTTCTCTAGATTTATGGATCATTTAGATGATTTCCCTATATTTATGCATAATTTAGACTAAGATATAGTTTTGGTCATAATTTTTTTTGGTTCTAAAGACTATAAAATATGGTATGAATTTTTTTATGGAATTTCTCAAGCTAATTTAGATAAACACCTAAGAGCTTTTTAGAGAACCTAATTTCACCTCTGACTAAGCTAGTTTTCTCTAAATTTGTAAAGAAATTCCAATTGGTCATATTGCAAAGTTATGCAAGGTTGTGATGAAATTATGTAGGCTAATTTAGAAAAACATCTTAGAGCTTTTTACAGAGGCTAATTTCACCTTCGACTAGATGTTTTATCAAATTTGCTAAGTAACTATAATAGGCCATAATGATTTTTCTTTAAAAGGTTGTAATAGTGCTTTTTTATGGAATTTCTTTAGCTTATTAGATAAACACCTTAGAGCTTTCTATAGAGGTTAATTTCACCTATGGCTAGATGTTTTCCTAACCACTTAAGAAATTCTAATGGGTAATAATGTTTTTGCTTTATTTTGTGTAGGGTCTTCTTGAGGCCTATTCTCATTATAGTGGAGTTAGTAGGAATTTTGTGCTATATTGGTCATCCTAAGACCAATACTCCACCACATGACATGCCTCTTGGAAAGCTCTTGTTGTGGTTTTGGCCTAGGAAAATGAAATTCCTTACCTACCTCCTCAAGATCTTCAGTGTGATGTTGTGGTCACACTTGTCCATGGATGTAGCCAAGGTTTTTGTGGAGACTAACCTTCCACATCTACCCTTGGAAGTCACAGAGTAGAAATCTCCCTAGGTTTGATATATTTTATGTTTCAATTTTCTGGTTTTAAGTCATGATCTTGGCTATGGTTTACTAACTTGCTATATGGTGTTGCATTTCAAACCTTAGGAGACATTAGGGGCCTAGCAGTGAGGGTGGGGATGACCCACCACCTCTTCCTCCAGATGCTATTTAGTAGCCTTCTTTAGTTTAGCTTGTTAGTTATTTGTTCTTGTTTATATGTTGATGTTTATTTTTCAGCATCATTGCTACACATTGTGGTTATGGCTATGTACATTATGGACATTTAATTTTAAATTTGAATTTTTGGTTTTATTGCTTGGATATATGCATCTATGTTGTAAATGTTGAAAATGGCTATGTTGATGTTTTTTTTTGTTATAGAATCAAATGGCTAATTGATGCAATAATAGGCTAAGCAATGAGAGATATAATAATAAAAGGAACATTTGCTAGTTTTAGGCCATTACAAGCATAGGTTATATAGTTTTTCTAGTTTAAGGCCATGGTGGGGCATGATGCTAGTTTAACATCTTAGCGAATGTGATGCCAATTTAACATCTTAATGGATGTGATGCTAGTTTAACATCTTACTAGGTGAGAATGCTAGTTTAAGGTCATAGCATACCATAATTCTAGTTTTAAACCTTAGCGGGCCATAATTCTAGGTTTAAACATTAGTAGGCCATAGTTTTAGGCCTTAGTGGGCCTTAGTGCTAGTTTTAGGCCTTAGTGGGCCTTTGTGCCAGTTTTAGGCCTTAGTAGGCCTGAATGCTAGTTTAAGGTCATAGCAGATCATACTACCAGTTTTTTTAATGTCTTAAAACATAAGTAAAAATAAAGGAAGGTTGTAGCAAATAAGGAATGCTGCAAATGAATTTATGCTACATGCATAGGCTATGTG
Organism: Gnetum montanum; assembly: GCA_015680685.1. Taxonomy (NCBI): domain Eukaryota; kingdom Viridiplantae; phylum Streptophyta; class Gnetopsida; order Gnetales; family Gnetaceae; genus Gnetum; species Gnetum montanum. Next base: position 144,137 of record MNCI01009686.1, read on the forward strand.
CATAAAATAATAAAGATATAATAAATTGCAAAAGCAAAAAATAAGGCTATTTGGCTATCATTGCATCTAGTCATAAAGGCAAGAGAAGATTAGGGTAAACTTCATGTGTGCAAAATCTTCCTAATCTTTGCAAGATTAGGGAGTGAGTAAGGCCTACTTCATACAAGATTGTACTTTCCATCCCCTTCGCTTATGACATTGAAAGGGAGTTCATTCCATATTGTATCGCATTCATTGTCATCATTGGTTGTCTTGTTTTTTGTCCTTCATGGCTAGGAGCTTCTTCTTAAAGCTCCACTTCGGACCCCTATTCTCTGCCCACATTGTTGATAGCTATGGTAGCTATGTTGTCACCATGAATGATGATTTCAACTCCCTTGGAAGAAAGATGAATTTCTTGATGAATGGACAAGGAGATAGCTTGTAATTGAGCCAACCAAGGTTTTCCTAGGATTAGGTTGAATTGTGGTGTCTCTTCCACTACCAAGAAGTTTGCAATTGTAGGAAATTATTCTCTAGCTACAAACTCTAAGGGGATAGACCACTTCATGGCAACTCTTGATCCATTGAAGGGCTTAAGAGCTATGATAATCATAGGTTGTAATGACTCAATTAAGCCCAAGCATTCAATGATGGTGCATGGGATGACGTTGGTTGTTTCTCCATCATCAACATGCACCCAATGTATTTTAAATTGTCCTATGTGTATGGTTATGAATAGAGGGGCTATAGTCATCTTGACATTCTAGGGATTAACATTAATTTTTCTATTGAAAAATGTTAAGGATGTTGATTTGTCCTCCACTGGTGAGGGATGAATCATCATTGCATGAATGACTTTCTCATTAGCAGGAATATCTTCACTAATAGGTATGAAGGTTAACATTTTGACTAGCATCTCACGATGTGTGGAAAAAGTCATAATCAAGTCATATAAGCTTAAGGTGGTATTTTTTTGCTTTAGGGATTACTTAACTTGATCCATTGCACTAAGGAAGTTTTTTTCATTGGCCATGGGCTTGTCATCCTAGTTGTGCTTTACACCATCCATACATCCCAAAAGGAAAACTTTAATTTTAGGCTATGGATCTTGTTTGTTATGTTTGTTGTGGGATTTAGCATTCTCTTATGTCTTGTTGGTTGAACAAGATGGGGTAGAGGAGGTCATAGGTATAGCTGAGATGGGAGTAGGCTTTAGTGGGTCCACTTCCTTTTGTGCCTCCATTTACTCCTTTGGTTGGCTGAAATTATTTGGTTGTTAGCCATTGGTTGTAAGGAAGAGGTAACAACATTGGCTACCACAAGGGATCTTTGTGTGGTTGGTTGGGGTACAACTATTTAGGTTGCATTGGGTTGGGGGATCTTGATGATAAAATCTTCTCTTAGAGGTATTTGTAAGGGTACCCTTACAACAAAGGAAGATCTTGAGCTATGGGAAGCTAAATAAGCTCTCTTATTATAAAGGGGTAGTTAGATCATGAACTATTCTCTTTCAAATCTCCAATTATCAACAATGTTGAATGTCAAAATAACATAAGGACTATCATTGAAATTCAATGGCTCTTTATAGGCCTACATTGAGAGGTTTTGTGATCTAACTTGGTTAGAAGAATCTAAGACCAATTCCCCTTTATCTATCATCCTTTGTAGGTCATCCTTCAGCACAAAGAAAAAGTATGTATCATGACCAAGTAGTTGATGATAATCGTAGAAGTGGTTTAGCTTGAAGTATCTAGGAAATGGGGCATCATCTTTCATTGCTCAAGAGGTATCTTTGGCTATTTTACATAGTGGCTTTAGTCATTTGTTTATTGCACCCACTTCTTAATAGTTGATAAAGAAACTCACATGGTTTTAGTGGAAACTCAGTGTACTTAGACCTATCCTTCCTTTTGAAGTTAGGTCTATTTTTTGTTGACATATTGGTCCTAGAAGTCAATGGTTGGTTATTGTAGTCATTGGTGGGGGCCTTGGTAGGTTGACCTTTGACCCTTGGTTCGTGGTCTTCTTTTCCTTGGTTGTAGTTGATATAGTAGTGTTACCTTGTTTGCTCTTTTTTTCTTATCTCTTCAAGTGTGTTGGTTTTTATATGATATATAAGTTGGATCATGGCTAGCCTTTGTAGCATCCTCTATGGTTTTAGTTTGTGAGAATGCTTGGCTAAGAGACCATGTATCAAGGTAGTAAATTTTTGACTTGATGAAATCATTAACTACTCCCTTGAATATGGCTAACAAGTGGGCCTTGGCTAAGGGCTTTGGTATTTCATTTAGTAGTCCATTGCACTATTGAATGAATTTCTATACAAGTTCTAAGGTACCTTGCTTGACCTTCATGAGTTGGTTGAGTAGTCTTCCAGAGAGGATATAGATCCTCTAGGTAATGTGCAATACCAATTGAGTGCTTTTCCAATCAAAGACATAGGGAAAATCCTCATGATAGTATGAGGTCATGGTTGCAAGAGCAAACATTTAGATTGAAAGGTGATAAGATGAGCATTAGGGTCAGCTTCTCTATTATATTTGCTAAATTATGGAATGGGGACACTGGGAGGAAGTGTTAAGGATGAGACTACATGACTTATGGGATCGTCATGGTAGAAGTCCATAATCTTGATGATTTGTATGGTGGGACCTATAAACCTCTTCAATTACTCTATTACATCTTGCATAATTTGGAAGGCTTGATCCAAGCCTTGTGGTGGCCCCATAGTTTGTGATTCTTGTACATAAGGTTATGGTATCTATTGTGGGGCTTATGACCTTGCTATGGGTTTCATGATAGAAGGAAAAGGTTGTGCTATGATTGTGGCTTGTGGGCCAAATGAAGAAAAATATGTTTGTGCCACTACATGAGGCACAAATGGGACAAATGTATTGTGTGACCCTTGTGTTGCATAGGAGGGTGTCTCATGATGGACCCCATGTAAGTAGTTATTAGATTTGTAGTGTTAAAACCCACAAATGATGGTTTTGCATTTCGTGGCTATGTTGCAAATGGCATTGATATGTTATAATTTGTTGTTTTGGCATTGACTAGGTGTGATGTGTTGCTACAACCTGCATGGAATCTACTATAGTAGGGTGTAGAGGAGTGGAAGATAGTGGCATCGTGCCCATGGAGAAAACAAAAGCATTAGGGGAAGGTTTTGTGACATTAGGGGATGTTTGTTGAAACAACCCTCTAAGGATGTTTTTAGGCTTGAATTCTACTCTAAATTTACCCTCTTCTTCCTATTATTCCCAAAAGGTAGGCTAGTCATCTTTCTCCTCTATGACAATCAATTGGACTAGAATGCTAGAATAGATGTCATTAAGGGGAATTTCTTAATATGGGGAAGGGATGTACTCTTTCTTGCCCCTATGTATGAGCTCAATTTCTTCTTGGCTTTGGCTTTAATTTAGGGAATTAGCATGCCTACTTGTATTTCGGTACAAATGAAGTTATACCAATCTTCATTAATGGTTGCAAAATCAAGACTCTCCCCTCTGACTCTCAAAGATCACCTACACTCAATGACTACAGGGTCTTTGGGATCATACACCCTCATGACTTATTCGTTATGATCTTTGCTAGTGAAGGTGAAGGGAAATTTGGTGGATTTTTGAAAAGGCATGGTTATAGTGTTGATAATTGCTTAAGAATAGGCTATAAATCTTTAGATAGGACTAACTTCTAGCGAATGAAATTGAAAATTCTCAGAGGAAATGAAAATGGCTAAAAAAAATGATATACTTACTATAATTAGTAAGTGGGGGATAAGGGGGGTTCACCCCTTTACTAGAAATAGAATATTGGCAACGTTGGCTTTAAACCTCCCCCAATTTGGCTTCATAAGTGTCTCTAAATTGGGTATGGCAGGGGGATAAAGAAGGGCAATGAGTTAATGGAAATATCATACCTTCCTATTCTAATGTTGGAGAGAAGGAGGAAATGTTTGAAGACCAAAATTGAAACTTGGAAGTTTCCAAAGATGGTTTTGGTAGGTTGCCAAACATCCACCAAAAAGGAAGGAAAATTAGGCTTGGTTGGTATGCAAACCAACATTGGTTTAGTGGAAAAGATTAAGGAAAAAAATTAAAGGTTTATCAAGGCTTCCACACTAGCTTTGCTCTAGGAATTCACAATAGATGTGGTAAAATTCTAGCACCCAAACCACCTGCAACTTCCATGTTGAGGTTTTTGCCATAGGGAGGTGAGGGAATGGCAGTGTTGGATTCCTTAGGAGTTTTGGCTAGAACATGTTTTTCAACTCACAATAAAAGTAGATCTAGTTATAAAATTGGTTTCAACCTTCGCCAACACTAGCCTCTCAACTACTTCCATTTTAGGTACAGTAGAGGGGGAAAAAAAGGGGGTGGGGGGGGGTGAGATGATGGGAGTCTCACACCTCCTTCTTCAACATTGATTGGGGGGGGGGAACTATAGGGGGTAGAGTCAACTCACAAATGAGTTAAACCACCAACTTTTAGCAGCTAGAAAATAAAATTTTGGCAATAAAAGAAATGGGGGAAAGATATACCAATGCTAGCTCTAGGCTTTAAAATTTACAAAAAGTGCTGTGAAAAACCAAAACCCAACCACCTGCAACTTCCATGCTACAATTTTAGTCATAGGGTGGGAAAGATCAACATTGATTTTTTAAAGGTTTTGGCTGCAAAAAATGAAGGAAAAGTTTGCAAATAGCTATGAAAATGATAGATATGGCTACAATAATTTAGGCGAATGCCCTCCTGCTAGCACCAAGAAAAACTGTTATGACCAAGAACCTCAATTGTTGGGACAGGAAGGAAAACAAGGATCCATGGTGCAAGCAATTCCACAACATCGAATCTCTAGGGCCTTCATGATGAAAATGAGATTTAGGGCACCCTAGCCAATATGGTAGATCAACCAGGGACTTGGGAGATGCAAAACATGAAAATATGAATGGATCTGAATAATGCACAAATAATAAATTTAAATTTATTGAACAAAAAACTCAAAACTCAAAACTTTATTGAGAAAATAATAAAGAATTAGTTAGAGAAATGTGTACAAATGGTGCATGAATGAGAAAAAAAGGGGATTCACTTGTGAAAGAGTTCAAAGCCTATTGAAGTCAATGTGATGAGCTCCATGATCTAGGTGCTAAGCCGCTCTTAATGTTATTGAACCTTCCTTTGCTAATGCAACCTTGGATCCAATCTCAAGGCCTCATTGCTTCCACATTGGGGTTTGAGAGAATGGAAGTAAGGAACTTGCAAGAGCTTTTAAGTGCCTAAAAATGCCCCAAGTATGGAATCGTGTGCAATGTTTTTGCTCAAAATTGTTGAGTTGCCAAAGTGATTCTATGTCAAAATTCCTAAACCGTGTCAAACAATTTCGACCCTAAAGTTTTTTGTATGGCTAAAAGTTTTTGAACATGAGAAAAATTGCTAGAACATGTCAAAAAATATGTGTAACTTGTAAATGGTGTTGGACTTTGGCTTTTATAGGATCATTGGTCCATGAATGGGGTTGCAAATTAGCTACAAAATGGATACAAATTTGATGTAATTTTTCTACAAATTGGCTTCCAAATTTAGTTGAAATGGATGCCAAATTTAAGGGGGTTACTAAACATAGTAAGTGCTTCCTCCCATGGTCATTCTATTTACTAAAAATAGTAATTGAGGCACCCCTTCCATGCTGAGCTCTCCACCATGCTTGTTGAAGTAGCTAGTCAATGTTGAAGTGCATAACTTGATGAATTTTTCTTGTCACTTCCATGCTAGGGGTTTGAATTTTCCACACATGGGGAGTGGGGGGACTTTCTAGGCTAAGGGTAAAGTTTCCAAGTTGGTGGAAAAATTTCTACGCTAGGGGGAAAGTTTCCAAGCTAGGGGGAGGGGGCTCTTTCTAGGCTAGGGAAAAGTTTCCATGTTGGGGGAAAACTTTCCAAGCTAAGGGGAAAGTTTCCAAGTTAGGGGGAAACATTGTAGTTTGAGGGGAAAGTTTCCAAAATGTAACTTTGGTCTCTACATTAAAGGGGGGAAAGGTTTCAAACCCTCCACCCTTCCACACTAGGGGTAGGTAACATCTGGTCCCTTGCATGTGTTTTTAGCATAGAAAAATGTCTACCCCTCATAAAAACCATCAAATTACATTTTTGGCATTCCAAAAGGCATTTTCTACCTTCCCAAGCCCTAATATAGACAACGTTTTTCACTTGGGGAATGAGGATTTGACTACTTATGAAGCATTTTTCAGCCCCAAAAGTATAAAGTATGTGAAATTACGCATTGTGGATTACAATTTTCACATTTACAATGAAATTTTGCCTTGAATTTCATGGGGTGAAAGCTACATGATGAATATTTGGTTATAACACACAAAATTTTGTGATGTTTCAAAGTCTTCTTATTATTTAATAAATTTAGAAAAGCCAAAACAATGAACTCTTAGGATACACCAAAGTATTAATGGGTCAACCTTATCTTGGTTTTAAGACATGTGGAGAGCCCACATGCTGAGCCCACATGTTGGCCAACATGTGAGCATGTGTACTTAATGTATTTGATTTAGAGAATTTGATTCAGATTGTTGTTGCACAATTTAATGATCATCTTCCTAAAGCACATGGGGAAGCACCGATGCTTTATTTATAACTTCTGTGTTATTTTTCCAAGGTAACATGATTGTCCTAATATTATGGTCTTAGATGTACATACAAAATATCAATTTGAAGAATGTTATTATTGTTAGTACCATTGTATAGCTAGAGTAATGAGAAATAAGGGCATATCATAGGCAAGTTTCATGAGGCACACGTCTGCCCAGGGCTACCTTGGAGTCATTGTGATGACTATAACATGGGTTTTTATTTTATGGCTGTGAAGTTGGGTTATCATGTGAAAGGCTGCAGTTCTAACTGTGGCACCTAAAACTCATCATTTAGGCTCAGAGGCAAGGTAGTGCCCACATAACCATAGTGTAGGCGCTCTTTTCTCCCCTAAATCTCCAAGGGATAGTGCAAGATTGATAAATGCATTTCCAATGCATAGTTATTTCTTTAAACAATTGATTCATTTCATTACTAAGATCATTGCCAAAACTATAAGTGCCCATGGCTATTAAATGAAGAGTAAATTAAAGAGTGCTTGTACTATTGTTTTCAATAGCATGATGCTAATTCATGTCTTTTTCTTCAATGTGTACAGTATTATGCTATGTTAATCTTCCTTCTTTGTCTTGTGTAGCATCTCTTGTACATTCGTATATTATGGGTGAGTAGGATAAGCATATTGCTATGAAACAACAAATATTACCATCTCTATACAAATGAAAACATTTTTCCAAGCCTCTTCAATTTGTTCTACCTTAAGTCAGGTATAGTTGGGATGGGAAAAAAATATAATAGCACCTAGAACATCAACTGTAACACTCCACTAAAAATAGGAGAAAATAATGCCTTTGATGCATAGGAAGTTTTCCAAGGGCTTTTGGTGCTAGCTCCTTGGCAAAAACATGAGAGAAAATGATAAGTGAGCTTAGGCCCAAGGTGACTAATATGTTTAAAATAACTGTGAAAGTCCAACTGACCCAACTCATATAGAGGCTAAGCAGTTCTAACACAATTATCAAAATTGACAAAATGAGCCACAATATGGTAAACTACCATGTCCAATGCTTAAGAATTTTTAAAGTCTTATGATTTGAATATTCTACTCTTGGCTAGAAAAGTGTCATAGGAAAAGAATAATGAATCTCCCTTCCCTTGATTTTGTAAAGTATTTTGTATTAGTTGATCAAGATGTTTTCAATAAATATACATTAAAGCTAGAAAGAAAAAAGAACATGCAATTACCAACCCTCCATAGCACTCTTTGATAGAAACCAATACTAGAAAGAACACTATGATTGGTCCAATATCATTTAAACTTATCAAAGCATCAATGGCATAAATGGGAGCCATTAGAACATTGATAATAATGGTTGTTTCCTTAATGTAATTTTTAGAATCAAATTGTTGATTTTTTAACTAACATTTACTTTCTATTGCTAGACTCATTAACAAAACTTTCAATGGTAAAAGATAGTCTATTTTTGTTAAATTAAACAAAATACAAATTTATCCATTTTTATTTGGAATGTAGATCATTTGCCAAAATATTCCATGCTCTTTGAAACCAATATTCATTAAGGCCAAGAGAATGGTATGTAGAACACTAAGAGTTGCAATTCCTACTCTGCAATTTTTTGTAGAAAAGCATAGAAATAGTTGATGATCAATATTTTTGAAAAAATATGAATCTTTTATTGCCCTAATATACCTGTAACCTAGAAGATACGCTACTCCTACTTCTTTATCTTTTTGAACCAATGGTAGCTCATATTCAAGGATCTAATCAATGGACATGCAACTTGCAAGTAAGCTTGATGAGATGCTAGTTTCAGGAATTGAAGATATAGAAGCAACAAATCTTCAAGACTTTGCATATGCAACCATAAGAGGCTCTTCAAGAGAATTATGGAAATGATTCCTAGGCACTAAAATATTAGAAATTTTAACATCCTCATTTTATCCTATATTATAATCCTCATTGCTATCTAATGAGATCTCATCAGCTTTTCTATGAATATAGTTCTCAAGGTTTTCAATAAGCAATTGTTCAAAATCTTGGTGACTTCCCTTTCAAACATCCTTGTAGTCATACCTTGCAATGCATCTAAACATATCATAACCTCTTAGGCAAACTCATCCAAAAAGAAAACATGTTCTTTGTAAAACATGGGGCACTCATACGTACTTGATGTAAACAAATATTATAGTCGAATGAATCACTAGTAGACTAGTCACAAAATGCCCAAATATTGTTGGAACACTAGCAATAAGTCTGAAACTCTTACTATGTCAAGATCACATTCCAACTCAAGCATTAGATCCATTGAGATCTTATTTTTAACCTTAATTTAATATTTTAATGCTCTTATATAGTTCTAAATGTACATTACAAGGATAATAAAACCAATTTCAACCAAGTATCTTCTCATATTCTTAGAAACAAAAAGTAGACATAGGTCATTTCAATAGCTAGAAATAACATAAGGAAACCAAGGGCTAGAAGTATATTTTTTTACCATATGAGAAGCATAACTATAGTCACCAAAATAGTTGTTACTATAATCACCCCAAGATTTTCCTTTGAACTAATTAAGAAGAAAGAAACCAGGAACCTCATGCATACATGTAATTGTTGTTGATAATATTTGCAAAGAACCTCTCTCTTCCTTCTAGCATATTAACATCAATAATGGCTTTATCATTGTTATTTTACTAGCTTCTTGCATGTGTGATGATGCACTTTGTGATCCTCTTTTTTTATTCTAATAAGTGCTATTATGTGTGTTTTATTTACAGAGAATTATTGAAGCCTATCTTAATCATCATTGAACTAGTGGGGATTCTATGTTCCATAGGGTCAACTACACATAATATTATAAACCCCAACATGACCATTGATTGTCATAGATAAGTTTGGTTTAGACCTAGCACAAAGGAATTCTTGATGTATCTACTCTAGCACTATGGTTTGATTATGTGGTTACACTTATTTGAGAGCATTTCGACTGTGATCATGGAGATCCTTTTACCTAGGTTAGTTAGCTACATCATGAGATTGATGGCAAAAGACCTTGACACCTAATTAGAGATAAAGTAGCATTACAGGAAGTTTATCCTGGTTTATGTGAAAATTGTCACAAATATGGAATATTCCCATGTTTTCATAGTACAATGTAGAAAACAGTTTAATGGTTGATCACCAAATTAACATCTTGTTCCAAAATGCCCTGGGGAACTTCTATCTTTTGAAAGCACAAGTCTTTACTTTAATTTAACACTTTATTTGTTCTCCTCTTTCTAAGGTGCTTATTCTAATCATTTTTTGTTGTTGTATGAACTTTCATAGACATCAAGTGAGTAGTAGAGGACTAATAAAGAGTGATCAAGCTTTGTATTTGATGCATACAACCTTAGATGTGTTCACCTAAAGTGAATTTGTGAGGCTAGAAGTGCTTGAGGAGCTTCATGTGGATTTTGATGCATACACTTCATATTATTTTAATGTGTATCGTACCTATATGGCCATCCACTATGTACATGAGTGGTGAAGGCTTCCTAATCTAAGTGTAGTTATAGGTGTTCAACTGAAGGTTCTAGCCTTGACCAAGTCTAGCGGGTTATGCTTTATTTTATTTTTATATTATTATTATTTTACGTTATTTTCCATGTAAGATGTTAATGGAATGTTCACATTATTAGACAGATTTCATGTGTGAGTCTACTTTCACCATGATAGTTTCTAGTTGTGTGGAGGAGAAAATATAATTTAAATGGTGTGAAGTAGGCATAGCGTCGGACTGGTTAACAAGTAGGATTCCAAGGGAGATGCAATAGAGAGTTGCTAGTGCAGGTTTGCTAAACCTTTTTATGTTTCCTAGCCCATCGATGTTGATAGTAGAGATGTTAGATGTGATTAATTCCTTTGATAAAGAAACTACTAAGTTTGTTTCTCGTATTCGTGGACCTCCTGTAATTTTGAGCATCAATGAATCAACTGCCTTCTAGTGGTGCTTAGGGCTTCATTAGAGCAAGGAAAGATGTTAGCCATAAGAAGGAGATGGAGAATTAGCTAAACTCCCATGGTAGTGTATCATTTTCTCTTATCAGATGCAAAGTTAAGGAACCTAATAACACCTATGCCCTCCTTAATTCTAGGGTGTTTCCCATGCTATTGTCACAAAAGAGCATGATAGATGTCTAGTAGCCTTTGACCATGAAAAAAGTCATCACCAATGATACTAGCTTGGATGGGGCTACTTTCCTAGTCCTCGAGTTGCAAGATGGGATCCATAAATTTTACAATAATCTTGATTTGATGTGCTACATGCATTATGCTTTCTTTCCTGCTTATCTTAGGAGGTTTTTAGAGCTTCTAGATGTTTGTGGGTAAGTCATGATTTGTCCTAGTTTTCCAAGCCTTGGGCCAAGCACATCATTCCAGCAATGCATGTTTAGGATTCACCTATTATGGACATCAAAGAGTCCTTGTCAATTATCACTAGGGATTTTAGCGGTGTATGATGCTATTTTCCTAACATCATGAGGGTTGAACCATGTATTATGCATGGTAATGTTAAGAGGGTAAGGAACGTACGTGCAAAGGTTGATAGCACACCCAAGAAAAAGATGAAAAGGTCTCAAGTTGAGCCTACTACTCAAGTTATTACTCTACCAGCTTGCAGGAAGCTCACCATTAGGCTTGGCAAGGTGCAGTAGACAATTGATGACACATAAGCATATACATGCATTATTATATTCATAGTTTTAATTTCATATCTTTGCAATAGCTTCTTCATTCTTTGGTTGTAAATTTTTTATTGCCTAAAAATATGAGCTATTTTGTTATGATCTTGGCTTTCATTGGTTGTAGGGGTGAGGTAGGAGCTAGTTGCTCAAGTTTCTACTAAAGAGAAGTGAAGGTGTAAAGAAGAAGAAGATCAGAGGTGCAAGGAGGTGGAGTAGGCAAGAGCATCCAAGGAAGCATTGGAAGTCATGAAATCCATCCTAGGTGACTTGCCTCCAAATGACGACCTTCCCATGGAGGTATCTCCCAATCTTCCTAGTAAGTTTTAATATTTTCATTTTCTAAGTTTTAATGCATGTTTTAATTGTAGGTTATATTGATAGTTATGACTTCTACAATGCATGAATCTCCCCTAGAGGCATCCACGACTACCTTCTACTTCAAGCCCTTGGTGAAGGCCCTAAGAAAGATAGAGTTAATGCAAAGCTTTGTGGATGACTTGGTTGATTGTTTACAATAGATAGCCCATGATGTTGGTAAGAACTATTAGAAAAACTTCATTTTTTTTTATTTTTTTTATTTTCACCTTACGTTTTATGTGTTTTCATGCATTATGACTATATGGTCTTAGTGATTATTAGCTATTTTTTGATGATTTTATGCTTTTTTTGGTTTTTCTTTTGGCTCATGTAGTTTCCAAAGTCAAATGGGATTTTGTACATGACATTGATCTTGATAAAATTCCCACATTGCAACTTGAGGTGGAAAATGTTCCTTGTAGACTATATTAGGGGGCCACTAAGTATGCTATCTCTTGTGCAAGAATGTCTTGAGAATCCCAATGTTGTGATGAATACTTATGGGAAAAGGTGATGGATTTGGAGAAATAGGTGAAGGAGCTATCCCTTGAGAACAAGGGCCTTCATGATCATAAGGAATTTATAGAAGCCTATGTAGATAATAGAGACTCTATACACATGAAGGAGATTGAGTGGGCATGGTATTGGAGTGCTATCTAAGACAAAGTTTCTCTAGCTAGGAGCAACATAGAAAAGGATATGTAGATAGAGTTGCTAATCTACAAGACCAAGGATTTGTGTGATTATTGTGCTTGGGTATTAGAATGGGGTAAGAAGCAGAAGGATCACAAACTAAAGTATAAGGAAAAAAAGAGAAAGTTATCTAAAATCATGACATGAGGAGGCCATCAAGCAACGAAAGCTCAAATTTTTTGTACAGGGTATAAATGTTGAGAATATATTTAAGATGTTCATGGAATTGGTCATCGTTTTCTACTCTCCCACCCCTTAGATTACCATTGCATTGGGTGAGACCTCTAGTTGGATCCTAACTTGGGTAGACCTAGGAGATATTGATGCATCTAACATAAGTAAGAAGTAGATCCTTCACAATTTTGGGATTGGGCTATAGAACTCTGCTCTTGAGTACATTGCTTTAGAATCTCTAGAGATTTACATAGACATATTTAAAATCTTATATATTGCAATTTTTATTTCCATGTTTTGTTGTTTCATGATTATATCTTCTCATTATCTTGCTTACAAATTGTTGGCATGGCTTTGTTATTTATAGGTCCTAGGTGATGGTGATGATAGTAGTGATGATATAGATGATGATCCTGCACCTCCTCCTCTAGCTTAGCTTTGTCGATTATTGTAGATGTTATGTTTTCTTTGTTTTTGTTATAGTGATGTAGCTAGTTAGTTGGTTTCATCATAGTTTTTGAGACTATAAACTATTTTCTTTATTAGTTGTTTCATTGTGTAACTATGTCTATGGGATGTTTATTTTTTGTTTGTAACACACTGTGTGACTATGCCTACTATGTTAATTTTTGTTTAAAATATTTGTGGCCATTTTATGGTTTAGAATTTTTACAGAATTTTTTGTTCTCTATTATTTTTTGTTTTTCGATTTCTATATAAACACAAAAGATGAACATAAATTGTAAAAATCAATGCAAGGATGTAAAATAATGTAATATGAAAAATAAGTAAATGTATAAATGAGGCTAAAAATAGGGCTATGGGCTAGAATGTACAAAGGAATAAGTAAATGTTTAATCACATAGTTGCTTCTTAATCTTCAAAAGATTAGGAAACTTATATGGTTTTATTTTTTGCATGATTTAATATTCTCTATTTCCTCCACTCACTATGGTTAATAGGAGTTGCTACCATGTTTCATTGGTGGTGCCAATGTCGAAGGTATTAGTTTGACTAGTCTTGTGATAATTTTCTAGTTTATCCACAACCACAGGAATTTTTTCATGAAATTCCACTTTTGATTCTTGCTCTATGTCAATGTTGTTGATAGAAAAAGAAATCATGCCACCTTTGTGAATGATGATTTCACTCCCCTCATAAGGTAGATGGATCTCTTAAGGAATTGGAGAAGAGACTACCTATAATTTGGCCAATTAAGGCCTTTTTAAAATTATATTAAAGCCTAGTATCTCCTTTACCACTACAAAATTGGTAGTTGTAATAAATTATTCTCTAGCCACAAAATCTAGTGTTATTGATCCCTGGACTAGTACTCATGATCCATTAAATGCTTTGATCATAGAGGTGGAGGAATTTTTAATGTGTTTGACTAAGACCAAACACTCAATGATAGGGAAGGGTTTCACATTTGTAGTTGCGCTATCATCCACATGTAGTCTATGAACTTTGTATTGACCACCTATAATTGTTATAAAGAGAGGAGCCTTAGATTCTTTACCATTTTGAGGATTTTCCTTCATCTCACTATCATGAAACATCAAGATAGTTGATACATTTTCTTTTTGGGAGAAGGATGACACTATTAGTACGTGGATTTATCCTCCATTAGTAAGTTTATCCTCACTCATTGGGATGGAGGTTAGCATCTTGACTAACACTTGATAGTGGGTAGGAAAGGTCATGGCTAAGTTATACAAACTTAATAAGGTGTTTTCCTATTTTAATAAGAGCTTAGCTTGATCCATGGGGGTGAGGAAGTATTCATCATTGCTTGATGTTTTCTTAGTCTTGTTAACCTTAAATTCCTCCATTCAATCCAAGATCTTGATCTCATGTTTCAATAGATATTATTTTATCCCCTTTCCATTTTCTTCCCTATCCTTCCTAGGTTGGCCAGTATATGCAATTTTTGCATTAGAATCCATGGGTATGGTTGAGATTATCTTGGGCTTCAGTAAGCATACTTCCTTCTACACCTTTGGCTGGTGAGTGTTCTTTGCCTTGGGCTTGGCTAATACTTTCTTGGATTTTTCAGAGATGACTTCATATTGTTTGGTTGTGATGAAGTGGAATTATTGGCCATTATAGGAGGATGTCAATTGGTTGGAGCTATGGATTGGTTAGTAGGGGACAACAATACTTTGATGATGAAAGGTTTCTTAGGAGTTGATGGTGATGGTACCCTTATAACAAATGAATATCTAGAACTAGAAATCTATTCATGAAGATGAGGTACTTGAACCATGAACAGTTCCTCAGGGAGCTTGGGCTCATCCCACACATCAAAGGTGGCTATTATAAATTGGTATTTGTTTGTGTTCAAAGGGTCTTTGTACATTTGCATATTTTGGTTCTAGGACTTGACTAGGTTAGATGCATCTGGGATTAACTCTTCATTATTTATCATTTTTTGTAAGTCATCTTTTAGCACTAAGAAAAAGTCAGTATCATGGCTAGGGAGTTGATGATAGTTGAAGAATTGATCCAACTTAAAGTATTTAGATAAGGCTAGGTCATCCTTCATTACTATAGAAGGATATTTGGCTATTTTACACAAGTAATCATGCCTCTTGCTAGTGTTCTTGGATAGTTACTTATACTATATGTGACCATTCTTGAGTAAGTAATCAAGAAGCTCAGATGGTTTTACTAGTAACATGTTATACTTCAACCTATTATTTTGCTCAAAATTAGGCTTAGATGAATTAGACATAGTGATACCTAATGTTGACAACTAGGAGGTCATACTTGGGAGAAGGCTAGACTTAGGGATTGGGGATTCAAATAATACAGTTTATACTTAATAAAATCATTAACTACTCCTTTCAAATTTTCCAAAAGATGCATTTCAAAGATGGGTTCCCATCTCTCATTAAGTGTAACATTCCATATTCGTATAAAATTTTGAATAGATTCAAGGGGTCCCTATAGCACTTTCAACAATTGATCTAGTATTGTTTCACATTTTACATTATACTTAAAGTGGTTAACAAAATTACTTATTAAGTCATCTAGATAGGAGATAGATCCTCTAGGTAGTACGTGGTACCAATCAAGGGCCTTTGCAATCCAGTCATGGAAAAGGCACATAACACGATATGTGGCCAAGCTTGTAGTAATGGGTATTTTGAGCATAAGGTAATGAGTTCTATATTAGGATCTCTTTCATCATTATACTTGGTGAAGTGAGTCATCAGTGTTTCTTAGGGAAGGATTGTCTGAGGAACATTCAAGCTAATCTTGTCATCTTGGCAAAAGTTCATGACTTTCACTATTTCTGTGGTTTTAGCCTTAACTTTTTTTAATTTGTTAGTGAGGCTTTTGATCAACTAGAAGACATGAACTAGGCTTTAAAGCACTATTGTAGGTTATGTAGGTTTCAAGGTTGGCTACATAGGTGGTGGGATGAGTTGAGGTTGGGAGATAGGATGCAAGATCAAGTGATAAGGCCTAGTTACCACTACTATGGTACGGTTAAAGAGGAAGAGTGATCTCTGTGTAGGGATTTACGAGGTAAAGGGAGTAATAGGTATACTAGTTGTTGGTTGGATTTGAGGTCCCAAAGAGAGGCTTGCTGTGACATCCCATCCATAGATGTCATGGAAAACATCAAATGTATGTTATATTAGACATTATGTGTAAGATGAAAATACACCAAACATAAAATATATGTAACATTTGACATTATTAGTAAAGTAAATAATAGAGAAATTATAGGAAGAGAAAGAAAAGAATGCTTTATTGATATAAAATAGACTATCTGGATCATGCTCTAAGAGTGTTCCTTGGTGTTTTCTTCCTTTGACATCTATTCCTTAAAGGCAATATAGCACTACCATCATAGTTAGGCATTATTACTAGCCAAAAGGGGGCCAATCCACTTTGTGTCCTACTTCACTTAGCTCTTGTAACTTGCCTGTACTAGATTTCCCATTCCATGATGGCACAACCTCTAAGCCTGGGAATAAATGCCTTAGGTCAAAACCCCCTAGGTTACCTCATGGGACATGTCCATTATTACAATACACCCTTTCAGGTCCTAATTACAACTATCCTTTTGGGTCTTGTTACAATAACAATAACATTTGTTATGAAGAGGCACCATCTTCATTATGTAGCAACATCATTTGGGAATGGGGACATAAAATCTACCTCATATAGATTTCATTCATCATCAAACATGTCCATGTTTAGTGTCTTTTTCTAGCTCCAATGCATCTATCATGATACTATGCTCTAATAATTTGATTTCTCCTTTGATCTTGAAGTTGCTTCTTACCTATTCTACAAATAAGATATATGTGAGAAGAATTTATATGAATATTAAGTATTATCTTATTATTATTTACCTCATTTTCTAAGATAATGGCAAGAGGTGAATTAAAGATCTACCATCCACCAATCACCAATCGTAACTACAAAGTGTAACTCGAATCTAGTTACCTAAGTGAAGGCAGGGCAAATTCTTTATATCCAACTTCCATTACCTTAGATATTTTATTTATCTAATTAAAATATAAATTAAACAATAAAGAAAATAATAATATCATAAATAAAAGTAAGGATGAGATACTTCCTAATCTTGATCATCCTTATGAATTTTTGGAAGTGATTGTAATTTTTCCATGAGTGGTATATGATCATATGGTCTTGTTTGGGATGGAAGGGCTTGATCTTGATTCTTCTCCACTTATTCTTTACAAATCAACTCTAGTAACTTGATAACTTGGAAGAATTAGACATCATAACAAATATAATCTAGGATCTCAATGAAGAATTTTGTTGATCCATCATCATTAATCATTGTAAAGTAATTGGTAAACTATGGTTCTTAATGAATACTATCCATGAATATCATCTATTTCTGAATTTTGGAATCTGATTTATCTATTGTAGATTCAAAGTAAGTAGAATATGCACTGGCCAATGGAATTGCACATTGAATTGATGGAAACATCTTCTTTAAATTAGGTTCATCTATCAAGGGTTGTTTTACACATTTGTATTTTAAGAATTGATAAACACTACTCCAAAATTTTACATTTAAGTCTCCACAAAGAACAAATGGCACTAGACTGGTATAGCTTAGGAATAACTTATTCTTCAAAATTTCTTATGTTTTCTTAAGTGGGTATGCCTCTTGACATAGTCTAACATTTGAACATGTTGATTTGGCAATTAAATGTATGTTAACCATGCATACACATCTTCATGATAGATGGACTTTTAGAATCACTGCCAAGGCTATGTGATTTTTCTAAAATCTTGACTATTCTTTCTTTTCCTTTGATTGAAATTTTGGAATTTCAAAAATCACATTTTAAAAACTTAATTAAAATAATTGTACTAATTCAAACTTGGCTTATTTATAAAATATTGACAAGCATTCATGTTGTGATTTTTGCAATAGGCTAATCTATATGGCTCAAAAGAAGAACTTCCACAAGAATCTTTTTTGCTTGTAAATACCACTATATCTCATCTTCTCCAAGTCTAGTTGGAATTTTTATAGAAAATCCAATGGTAGGACATCTTATAGGCATAAAACATAAGCATCCAAATCCTTTAACTCTACTAAGATGCATGGGTATTAATATTCATGCTAATCCAAGGCCCATGGTGGACATAATGGATGTTGTTTCTCACTTGATAAGGATCTTCCAAGTATGTTGTATGTTGCAAATTTCATTCTAATTCTTTGATTCTCCCTTAGATCATTTTTGTTCATGAGTATCATACATCTTGTTAAAATAATATTTTGAGTCTCCATGTCATTTTTCCATATGAGTTAATTGCAAAAATGAATTAATATACATATTCTTAATTGTTGAAGGCTATTCTATTTCATCAACTAATTCTTTAACTAATCATCAACTGATACATCAACTAATTAACTGATTTACTACATTACCTGATTCTTAAAAGACCTTTCTACCCTTCTTAAGGACATTGACTCTAGTAGTGTAATTAAATGACATGCCATAGTTATACTAAGGGTATATCCAAAGGTTAATCGTTAAATCTTAAGGTTCCAAAATATTAATTCATTAGTCCCAACAAGGCATCCTTATGTTGTTGAATTTTAAAGAAAATTTCATGATATCATCGATTTATTAGCTACTTAGATGATAAAACCTCATCATTTAGTCCAAAAGAGTAAAATTATCAGAAATAACTATTCATATGTTAAAAATCAACATCGTATCCTCACGTTATGTTGAAATTAAACTTTTGAGGGTCTTTAGGTAATATATAGAGCAAGGGGTGAAAACTAATTTTTGGGATTCCCTAGGATGAATTTGACTTCACCATT
This sequence comes from Gnetum montanum, assembly GCA_015680685.1. Classification (NCBI taxonomy): domain Eukaryota; kingdom Viridiplantae; phylum Streptophyta; class Gnetopsida; order Gnetales; family Gnetaceae; genus Gnetum; species Gnetum montanum. The sequence goes on from MNCI01009686.1 coordinate 163,027, forward strand.
GTGTCCAAAAGGTTGAAATTTGTAGGAAACCACTCTTCATTCATCAAAAAGGCTTCCAAAATTAAAAGCTATATTTTGGCATCTTGAACCTTTTGGCATGAAAAACAAAACTTTCCAAGAGGTGATCCATCCCAATACTACTCTAAGGCAAGCATGCTTAATTACAAAATTCTTATCTCATATTCTACTAAGGTACCTAATTCATTTTTTAAAGTTATTTCTACACATTCTTAATTTTAAAATAACTATTTAAAGATGGAAATCTTGAATTTTTAGTTAGACGATGGAAATTTTAAATTTTTCCATCAATTACAAGAAAATTTCAAATCTTCCATTATTTGATGAAATTTTTTTTCCTTCATCAGAGGCAAGGGCAACTTCTGGATAGGAACGATGGTGAGGCAATGGACATGGGTGAAGGTAGTAGCAAGTGAAGTAATGGATGTGCATGAAGGCAACATGGAAATTAGCTGACATGCAAGGCTTTCAGCCCACATGATGGGCTTTTTCAAAAAACACACAGTGAATGTTAAAGATGCAAATGAATTTGAATACAAGGCCATATGATCAGTTTTTCATCCACATGATGGACTTTCAGCCCACATGATGGATTTTAGGAAAACCCAAAACAAACTTCTGCTAAATAAGGTGAGCTTGTAGGTTAAAGAATAATATAGGAAGAGGAAGTTCATAGTGGATTTTAGTGAAGAGGTTGGGTAGAGGCCCTCCTTCAAGGACTAGAAATTATAACAATGAAAAATTTTAGTGTTAAAAAATTAAAAGATTTTGTATGAGATAGTTCAACTCATAGATCCATGGGCCTCAAAAATTATCCAAAGCACCCTAGAGAATTTTGTTGATCCCCTAGGGACTTGGAAATTATGTTATTTATTTCATTTAAATATAGGTAAAATCATAATAAAAGTATAAAAAATGATATCACAATGTTGAATCCAAGAATAAATAAGATGAGAGAATAATAAGGAAAAACAAGAATAGTGACAAATCTTATATTAAATAAACAAATATGAAAATAAAGGTGTTTCAACAAAAAAATCAAGGCTTGAGAGCTTGAGAAAATTAATATATCCATTGTAATTTGGTGCAACTAGTAGTGTGGATCCTATCAAATACTTATGCTTTTCTTCCAACTTGATTTGCAAGTCTACTAATCAGTGCTATGTGGTGATGTTAAGATGTTGCTAAAATCTGCTACCAAATCTCTATGAACTAATGACTGTGAAAATTACCCTTCAAAATTACTAAATATGAATTTTGATCTAACATTTATATCTTTTGAATCCATAATTCTTGCATCCATTACCATTTTGAGCTTATATGTTGCCCATCATGTCAGATTGCACCACCCATCATGTGGAGCTAAAGTCCAAATCCCATACACTAACCTCATACACTAACCCTCATGTGGAATTGCACCATCCATCATGTGGAGCTAAAGCCCAAATCCCATACATTGACCTCATGCATTGCCCATCTGTGGGATTGCATCATCCATGGTATGTGCTAATAGATATGTGGTAGATGTCTCTTATATATTAACATGTGTGCTATGTATATTTTTATATGTATTTATTTCAGACTTATCATACTCATCTATGTTGAAAGGTTTTGAATTATACTTTTAGCATTGTATATTTTCTATGATATTTTTATCTTTTAATGATTGTGATATGAGATATATATATATATATGAGTGGAAGAGGGGATTATGTTTAAGATGGAAAATATTCTTGGCAATTTTATTTTGTATTTGTGAAATTCTAAACAATTGGTTTTTTTTGCTATTCCATTGTTTTTCGGTCAGTCTCCATTAAACTCCTATGGTTTAATTTTTCCACATGCATTGATGATTCAAGAGAGCTACTATAAGATTGGAGCTCGCAAGTATTATGGAATTGCAAACTAGTTGTGTGCATTAATTGGATCTTTATGATTTTCTTTTCTCTTTTGTAGTTTTACTTCATTTAGATTTAAAGGTAAGTTATCTTGGCTTCTTCCCCATTTACAGTTATAGATTCTATGCACATACATGGGATGGGTATTGTTTAATTTTGATGTATGATTATGATGAAATTTTTGGGCTGAAATATTTTGTTTTATGTGCATATATATTGCTATTTTCTACCAATTTTAGGTCTAGAAAATACAAGAATCATTTCAACAAATTTTAAATGAGATTGGATTTTTCTGTTCATGCACTTGGTTGTGATTAATTGATGAATCTATGGTGAATTTGTATAAAGTTATGTTCATTAATTTTTCAGGAGATAGAGAAATGTGGTTTAATTTCCATGATGGTTAAATTTTATTTTTAGAGATTTTGGTTCTTTCTATTAAGTAACCTCATCAAATCAATTTCCCTTACCTTGATTCTACCATGTTTTTGTGTTAGTTTCTATTTTCATGTTATTTTGTCTTGAATCCCTCTTGGTAGATTATATCAATCTTGCTTATATTGAGTTTTTTTCAACCCTATAACTATGTCAAATTCATCTCTCTCTTTCTATCTTATGTTTTGGATTATCCTTCATCCTTGTCAATTCACAATGTAGAACTATTGAGTCCTTGTTGTTTTGTACTTACTCTCATCATTCTAGTGTATATCTTAGCAATTTTCTAATTTTTCTTACTTAGGAAAAACATCCCTAACCTATGCTAGATGTTTCTTCCAAATTGTATTATCCTTGCCAAGATGTCTATCCTATAGAAAAGATGTCTCATTCCAATCTAAGATGTCTTATCCTATTCTAATACATCTCCATTGAGACATCTCCCCCAAGCTAAATTCATGTCCTATAAAACTAAGAAATCTCACCTAAGACTTCCCAGCTTATGTTAGGACATCTCCCAGGCCTTTAAGATGTCTCCTTGTCAAAAATGTTTTACCTAAGACATCTATTGATTTTAAAGATGTCTTTCTTGAAAACACAATTTTTCCTTAAACTTGGATTTTTTCAAGTCTGATTCTTTGATTTAGTGCTTAACTTCAATTTCTTGGTTTCTATGCTCCTAGATTCTTTTCAATTCTTCTGTTCTTGTCATATTGACATTGACCTTCTCGAGTCCTTCATTATTGAATTCTCCTCTCCTAGTAAATTGTGGCTAGAGTAAATTTTAGTCAACTATGGTATATTTCTCAATTTCTTATAGTATTCATTTCACCACTTGGAATCATTAAATCTTGCTATAATCTTTTCCCATGTCAATCTTTTCATTGACTGATTTTGTTGACATGATCTTGGATCAAATGGATCCTTTTTAGTATGTGCATTAATCCTTATGTAAATGTTGCTTGTTAGTGATCTTGAACTTTTCATTTAATTATATAATCAATATTTTGGCATATTAACCTTATTCTTCCCTTGAGGATTCTATTAACATCACAAGAAATTATTGAAATCTCTTGAACATTAAGTTTGATTCTCTTTGATATTGGCTCTTCTATGTGTTGGGAATGAGTATTGGTGACTTGAGTTTTTATGGATTATATCCTTGTTAGGATCTTTTGGATTATTGGATCTCTAGATGAGGTAAAGTCTATTGTTTGTTATTACCATCCACCATCAATTTGATTGCCATGTTTTTTAGTTGTTTGTTTCTTGGATACTGGGTCTTGTACCAAGTTTGTATGTCCAGTTAGAGATGGACTCCTTGGAGATGGTTTGCTAATTAACCACCATTGTAAAGTGTATGAGTGTGGCTCTTATTATGGGCTCCATCTTGCAGAAGAGGATGATTTGAAGAGTGATTTCCATTAAATCAAATTTAAACCTAGTGATGAATGGAAGATAGCTTTCAAAACATCGAATGGACCATTTTAGTAGTTGGTGATGCCATTTGGGTTCATAAATGCACTTGGTACATGATTGAGGTTGATGCATGATGTATTGAGGAACTTAATTGGTAAGTGTTGTATTATCTTTTTTGATGATATTTTGGTATATAGCTTGAATGAGGAAGAGAACTTGGATCATGTGTAGATGGTGTGTCTTAAGTTATAGGAGGAATAGTTGGTGATCAATATAAAGAAAATTTATTTCTCTAAGAGGGAAATCACATATTTTTAGCATGTGATTTCTAAAAACCAAATTTAGATGAAAGGTACCAAGTTAAAGGCTATTAAAGATTGGCCAATACCTAAGAATATTGGAAAGGTAACATGAGTCCTTGGTTTAATAGGTTTTTATATATGGTTCATAAAAACTTTTAGTCGTATTTCAATATCTATGTTTGCTTTGTTAAAGTAAAATAAATAGTTTAGGTGGGATAATGAAACCCAAGGAAGTTTTGACTTGTTGAAAGATAAAATTACTATTGAACTGGTGCTTGCAATTCTGGATTTTTAGAAGGTTTATCAAGTGGAGGTGGATACAAGTGAACTTGTCATTGGTGAGATACTTTCATAAGAAGGTAGTCCTATTACTTTCTTTTTTGAAAACTTGAATGAGTCAAGATAGAAAAATAGCATATATGAGAAGGTGTTATGTGTTATTCTTCAAGAAATCAAGCATTAGAGACAATACTTTTTGTTCAAAGAGTTCACATTAAGGATAGATCACAAAAAACTACAATTTATAAACTATTAAAATAAGTTGAGTGCAAAGTACATGAAGTGGATTGCATAGTTATAGGATTTCAACTTTTGTTGAAGCACAAAAGTAAAAAGGTTAATGTGGAGGCTAATGTGATGTCCAAGATGCATATGGTTCATTTTAGCATACCTCATGTGGAAGATATGGGCTATTTTCCTTAAGCTCACGTTGATAATGATTGAGCTATTTGGGCTCTTATGCTACATTCACATTCCAGGACACAACACTCCACCTTCCAATATGAAGGTAGAACACTGCTCTTTGTGGTTTAGGCCAAGGGCCAAAGAGTTTCTAGCCTTCTTATTATAGCAATTCAATATGATGGTTTGGTTACACTTGGCATCCCATATAGTGGCCCTTATTGTGGAAACCCTTTTGTCTTGCTCTTCTAGTGTGATTATCAAGTTCATAGTTGATGATCTTAAGACTCATGCAAAGTGTGACACAAATGATGAAAGGACCACTGTGAGCACTCATAAATTATCCAAAATCTGGGAGATGCCTAAATTTAGGCATTACAACACTAACAACACTTTGATAGTTGGCCATCGTGTGTGAAACACCGTGAAAATTACGGGTCAGCCTCAGGCGAAGATTCGTGATTTGAGCGAGAACGCGCCTCGAATTTGTCTAAGGACAAGTTTACGCTCCATCACGCACGGCAGCGTGATGAGCGTGATAAGCTCCAAAGACAGTTAAAGGCAAATTTGTCTAAGCACAAGTTTACGCTTCATCATGCATGGCAGCGTGATGAGCGTGATAAGCTCCAAAGACAGTTAAAGGAAAATTTGTCTAAGCACAAGTTTACGCTTCATCATGCATGGCAGCGTGATGAGCGTGATAAGCTCCAAAGACAGTTAAAGGCAAATTTGTCTAAGGACAAGTTTTTGCTCCATCACGCACGGCAGCGTGATGAGCGTGATAAGCTCCAAAGACAGTTAAAAGCAAATTTGTCTAAGGACAAGTTTACGCTCCATCACGCACGGCAGCGTGATGAGCGTGATAAGCTCCAAAGACAGTTAAAGGCAAATTTGTCTAAGGACAAGTTTTTGCTCCATCACGCACGGCAGCGTGATGAGCGTGATAAGCTCCAAAGACAGTTAAAAGCAAATTTGTCTAAGGACAAGTTTACGCTCCATCACGCACGACAGCGTGATGAGCGTGATAAGCTCCAAGACAGTGAAGACGCCTCGAATTTGTCTAAGGACAAGTTTACGCTCCACCACGCACGGCAGCGTGATGAGCGTGATAAGCTCCAGGATAGTTAAAGGCAAAATCCAGAGAAACACGACGGGTTGGCACTTGTTCTCGCAGCGCTTAAACAACTGATCTTTACGCGCATTACGTGGCGATGCGTGCTCGTGCGTAGGTCAGAATGCAAGTGCGCACTCATTACGCTGCGTCACGCACAGTTGCGTGATGAGCGTAAAACAAGCTTGAGCGCATTGTTGTTACACCAAGATTGCGCTCATACATGCAACACAACGCGAATGAGCGCAAACGCAGTCAAGACATGCCTATCATGGGCCTGCTCTTCACACGCACAGCATGCAAACGAGCGTGTTGTGCGTAGTCCCAGTTCGACTTAAAAGAATCGCATCAACAGGATCCGCGACATTCGGGCCCACATCATCAGGGTTGCGCGTGTCGTGGCCTATAAATACCCCAGTTGACACATATACAAAAAGGGGGGGAGATTCAAAGGTTGGCAAGCGGACAAGTTAACAGAGCACCAGAGCACTTATCACTTTTCGCAGCAGATCGAGAGGACAAGAGCATTTTCTGAGCAAGGGAACACTTATTGCCCTGAACAGAGAAACAAGAGCAACCTCTTGATAATCACTGCAAACACCATCCTTTAGCAGGAACAGAACATAGCACGCCCGAGTCCTAACAGCAAATCTATCTGAAGCAAAGAAGTAGAATGGGGATTGCAGAATCGTCTCGCCCAGCTAGCAGGTTCTATCGGTCAGAAGATCGACAGACTTCAGAGCTTGACCATTCCTGCACCTAAGCTTTGGCCTACAAGGTAGATCAGACTTCTGTCCAGACAGTTTTCTTGTTGTTTTGTGCTTAGTTTTTGTATCCAGTTATTGGGGGTTTTCTCCCATTGTAACGAAATACATATACAAGCATATATCCGATCCAGCATCTTTGATCTTTGTGAATTACACGATTTTTTCTCCTGATTAGCATCTTTTCGACATTTTGGCGTTATCCTCGCAGCGGTCCATTTACGTCGTTGTCTTTCCCGTTTTACGATCGATCTATAATCATCATCATTTTTACTGACCCGTAAGTCCCTGTCTGATCGACAAGACCATTCAGGGCACCGCGGATTCGTTTTTCCAGCTTAGCCCTCGCGCGGATCCATGGTAAAAACTGTGTACACGGAATTTCGGTCGGTATTTCCAGCTGCCGACGTTTTCCGTCGTTACAGTTTTCTGGCACTAGAAGGAGGGCCTTCAGGCTCCGATCCGAATATTTCGGATAACCCTGTTAACGATCTATACCCTAGGCCATAGACATAATACCTCTAGGGAGGTCTAAGGTCAATCGTGTGGTATTAGATCGGTCGCAAAGATGATTTCTTTGAAATCCGGCAGGGTAGAAAGCCTTTTGTGTTGTTTGCCAACTTTTCTTTCTGTCAAATTCGATTTTCAGTCATTTTTTCATCGTTGATCCATGGATTCTTACTATGCCAACACAACCGCCATGGTCACTGTCAACCCGGGCGTCGCGCCCGTGAACCCGACAGTGGCCACAGGGCCAGCCCCCGGTGCAACCGGTCCTCAGGGACCCCTGCGTCGTTCATTAAGGCTTCAGGGGAAAGATCCTATATTTATGGTTATAACCCCTGAAGACTACAATTTCATTTGCGTCAAGATCCAGGCGAGGTTGGCTCTCAGCCGAGCCGAGCTTGAGGCAAAACGGAACTTTGAGGTGCTCCATCGAGGGGGTTACGATTTCAAGCCAACCGCTTACGATATAATCCCCTTGACTGAGCACCAAAACGAACTGATCTCCCAGCTGATCATGGCTAAAGGCCAGGCCTCACAACCTGCGGTAGAGCCCGAGCGTGAGGAAGAAGCAGAGGCAGAGGACGAATTCGCGGCCATGTCGGAGCATTCGTTCCATACCTTGTCACCTCAGACATACGTAAATCCATTGTTCCCTTTCAACGGAGAGGTGGCTTCTCTGGACTCGGCCATGACCATGTAGATGCACATCCCTATTCCCCCTCAGGCCAACGCGCAGCCGTCTGGGTCACACCAGGCAAACGCGCAGCCTTTTGGGTTGCAAACGCAACTGCAGTATAATGCGGGGACAATTCCGTCGCAGTATACAATGAACATTCCGGCGGCCGGTCTGACGGCCACCATCCCCCATTTCATCCCTCACGTGCAGACTCACGCCACACCTTCGACTCATCCCGAAGTGTTCCCGCCCCCGCCAATGCAGCAGCATACCACGACCGTGCCGCCGCAAACCTTTGTCCAGTACCCTGCAACGAGTCACTGGGCTAACCCTGCGACGAGTCATTGGGTCAACCCTGCAATAGAACAGCAAACGCAGACAGTTTACAATGCACAACCCCCTCCAGCACCGGCGGCGCAATTCTCACGGGTGCTTCCTCGTTACACTTATCACTATGCCCCGCAGCAGGCTGCAGCTAACCCCTCGTCACAGGTTGGTGGGTGGTGGTCTTCGCAGGCCCCCCAGACTGCAGGGATCCCTGCCCCACCAGCTGTTACCCAACCACGTCCGGCATTTCAGTGGCCGAGGGCTGTCCACCTGGTCCAACCTCCTCCGCCTACTACCCGTCCGCCTGCTGCACAACCGCAGCCATTAACAGGTCTGGATCAAGCGTTCCATCTTATCCAGACACTTACTGAAGAGGTTCGACGCCTCAAGACCGCTGGATCTGACACCATTTAGATCACGGATTTCTATCAAGACGATCTGATTAATCCAGTGGTCCCTGTGTTGTCGCTGCCGCCAGGGATGTCCCTCCCACATTTTACCAAGTATAATGGGGAGGGGGATCTCAACACTCACTTGGCCACCTTCAAATCCGAATCCTTGTTGTTGCAACCGTGGCCGCACACTTTGGTCAGAGTCTTTGCCATGTCGTTAACAGGGAAGTCTTTAGACCGGTACAGAGCTCTCCCACGCTCTTCCATTACAACATTGGAAGAGCTGCTGACCCAATTTGTGACCCGATTCAGATACAACATGAAGCCGGAAGTCACGTTGGAGCAGCTTATGGGGGTGA
>MNCI01009686.1:180085-230601 GCA_015680685.1 Gnetum montanum
GGGTTACAGGGACGATTGCAATTCATACGCATGTTCATTTCAAGGTTAACCGACAAATTACATCCCATGCAACACTTGCTAAAAAAGGGGGTTAATTTTGAATGGACTGACGATTGCCAGCGTGCGTTTGACAGTCTGAAACAGGAACTGCAACATTTACCGATGGTTTTCCCACGACAAAGGGACCTGCCTTTCTTCATCTACCTCGCCACTTCGGACGTAGCAATAGTGGCGTTGCTCTGTCAAAAAAGGGATGATGGATCAGAAATGTCCATCTACTATCTGAGTCATGCTCTATGTGCGTACGAGACGAGGTATAACGACGTTGAGCGTAATTGCTTAGCATTAGTTTTTACGCTCAAGAAATGTAGGCATTACCTTTTTCGCAGCTAGGTTAACGTCATTTGTAAAAATAACATCCTTAGAGCCATCACACATAGTTTACACGAAAGTAGCAAAATAGCTCGCTGGAAGGCTATCACCGCGGAGTTCGACCTCCACTACATTGGCCAGTCATCTACGAAGGGCCAAGTGATAGCCGACCAGTTAACAACCTCACCGATTGACAACCATGCCGCTGTAAAACCCGAGTTTCCTGATGAACATGTACATAGTTTAAGCCCTGCTTCGGCAGGCCTCGAAGCAACATTGTATTTCGATGGAGCTTCAACCGCCAGAGGCGGCAGTGCGGCCACTGTGCTTACGCTCTCGCCTGAGGATGTGCGTCTACACGCTTATCGATTAACCTTCCCTTGTACGAATAATGTGGCAGAGTACGAGGGCCTCCTCAGGGGACTACTAACTGCAGGCGAACTCGATGTTCAACACCTTGCAGTTAGGGGCAATTCGATGCTGGTCATAAATAAAATCACTGGAATCTACGCCTGCAAGGCGGTACACTTGCAGCCCTACTGTGATCAGGCTAAAGATCTCCTGAAGCGATTTATGACCTTTGACGCCCAGCACGTCCCACGGGCTGACAACACGCTGGCCGACGCACTGGCCACTCTGGCTTTACACGTACCGTCACACCTGTTTAACACCTGCCCCGCATTGATTACAGACTGCGCAGATCCTATCATTCAGACGGCCCAAATCTCCTCTCTTACCGAGGAAAGCACGCCTGAGTGGTACGATCACATTAAATCTTATCTTTTACAGGGTGAGTTACCAGCTGCTTTAACGCGCGCGCAAAAAGACGCAACCCGTAAACGTGCTAGGCACTATGTCATCATCGGAGATAGTACTCTCTGTAGACGCTCCTTTGATGGTGTGTTGCTCACCTGCGTTAACACAAACCAAGCACAGCACATCGTCAACGAGGTTCACGAGGGACTGTGCGGCGGCCACGTAGCACCACGGGCTATGGCCCTAAAAATCCGTCGCCTAGGGTACTACTGGCCACGCATGGAAAGGGATTGTTTGACAAAGGTTAAGACCTGTGACACATGTCAACGTCATGCAAACCTCATCCACGTGCCACCCACAGAATTGCACACGACACAGATAACATGGCCATTCCAACGATGGGGACTAGACATTATCGGACACATCACGCAAAAATCTTCCGCAGGACATAGCTTCATCATTACCGCTACTGAATACTTTACGAAGTGGGTAGAAGCTGTCCCCCTGCGGAAAATTACATCTCAACAGGTTTCCCATTTTATCTTGGATAACATAGTAACTCGATTTGGTCTCCCAATGACTATTATGACCGACAACGGACCACAGTTTAGCAGTGTGGACACCAAATCCTTCTGTGACAACCTAGGCATCAGACAGTCCTTTTCCTCCCCTTACTCCCCGCAGGAAAATGGTCAAGCTGAAGCATCAAACAAGATTATCATCAATTTACTCAAGAAAATGCTTGACGGCAACAAAAGGCGGTGGCACGAGCAGATCCTCTATGTGCTATGGGCATATCGTACTACGTGTAAGACAGCTACAGGTAGTACGCCCTATAGCCTGGTTTCCGGATCTGAGGCGGTGCTACCTCTCGAGTTGCAGATCCCTTCTCTGAGAATGGTCCTCTCCACCATTATAAATGAGGCTCAACACACCGAGGCTCGGATAGCGGATTTGAAGTCATTGGAAGAGAAGCGGATACAGGCTCTTGAGGCAATTGAGAGATATCAGGATAAACAGAGGCAAAAGCATCATCATAATCTTCAGCAGCGTCCGATCAAGAAAGGAGATCTGGTTCTCAAGGCTGTGCGTGAACCAGTAGGCAAGTTCTCTGCAAATTGGGAAGGTCCTTTCTTGGTGACCGACGCATACAGCAACGGAGCGTTCAAATTGGCAGACATCAACGGCAACGAGTTAGCAAATCCTGTGAATCATGTATATCTAAAGCGGTATTTCATCTAGCAGTGACGATGGTGTTGACAACAGGTATAACGGTTATCGTCCGCTACGACGTTAAACTGGCATCACACGTCCGCTACGACGTAAAACTGGCACTGCACGTCCGCTACGACGTTAAACTAGCACCGACCGTCCGCTATGACGTTAAACTGGCATACTTTGCACGCGTCCGCCATGACGCTAAACTGGCAAGTGGTTACCATCCGCCACGACGTAAAACTAGCAATGTTGTACAGGTCCGCCAAGACGAAAAACTGGCACCCTTTGCACGCGTCCGCCACGACGCTAAACTGGCATAGGTAAGTAGCCGTCTACTAAGACGTAAAACCAGCATAGATCTGTCCCTGGGTCACGACATAAAACTGACATCCACAGCACGGTCTGCTGAGACCCTAAACCAGCCTATCCACCATCCGCTACAACGAAAAACTAGCACTTCTCGGTCCGCCCGGACTTTAAACTGGGACCATGGTCTACTGGGACTTAAAACCAGTAACAGTAGTCTACCAGGACTTAAAATTGGGACTCATACACATCAAGCGAGCGGGATCATCTTAGATACAGTTGCACGGCCAACAGGGTGGAACGCTGAGACAGTTCCGGCGTCACCACCCCTCCACAATCTTACTGATTCCTCGGACAGGCACAGAGGCATCTTACTAATCCCTCGGAGATGCCGCCACCGCGTCCGCCGCGGTGGTAGCAGCTCCGGGAGTTTAGCCTTGTTAGCGGGAGCCCCAACGAATGCCACGTTGGTCACGGCTCTGCGCGTCTCCGCCAATCATCGCTATCGGACGCTGGCCTCGCAAATTCATCTGGCCAGTTCCTAGTGTGACCAGTGAGCTGCACTGCGTCTGATGCCTTTTCGAGAAGATATGCAGGGCCGAATCATCAGGATTGGCGGCATCGCCCACGTGCTCCGGTTTCGTCTTGACAATACATTGGCTCTGGTTAACATCTGATAGCATTGGCTCCAAGAACCCCGTTTGTTGTCTATAAGCAATGGCGTCCTCTGTTTTCTTTTGTGGTTGCAGGCTGCTTAACTTGGAGGGTGTCATTCAAAGGTGCGTCCATCTAAGCGGCGAAGTACAACAGCGTGCTGAAATGGCTGCTTAGGTTTGCCCACCCACTCAGCTTTGCACATTTCTTCCCAACAAGCGTCTACCCTCCATCCTTGTTTCCTTCTTCCCCACCACCCAGTTCCCATACACAGCATTCACATACGCAAATCTTCACTTTTTCATACTCACGCTAGCAGAGACATCGCAAAAGTGACGCGCAATGCTCCTTTTGCACGCATTCCTGCTACAATTTGTAACAGAGATATCTCAGATTGACGCGCTACGCTCGTCTGAAAGCATTCCTGTTGACATAAATAAACACACCGTTTGCATCTTCCCCGAACCTATTTCTAGTTACACCCTTTTTACCTCTCATACTCGCAAACCTTCCTCTTTATGTAAACGGAGCAATACCTGAGTAGTCATGGAGGAACGTTGTTCTTGCTTCTACCAATCCGGTGTTTCGCATTCTTTGTCGACGTTCTTTGGGTACGCCCTCTAACCGTCAACAAAGAGGGGCCATTGAAACACCATGAAAATTACGGGTCGGCCTCAGGTGAAGATTTGTGATTTGAGCGAGAACGCGCCTCGAATTTATCTAACGACAAGTTTACGCTCCATCACGCACGGCAGCGTGATGAGCGTGAAAAGCTCCAAAGACAGTTAAAGGCAAATTTGTCTAAGGACAAGTTTACGCTCCATCACGCACGGCAGCGTGATGAGCGTGATAAGCTCCAAAGACAATTAAAGGCAAATTTGTCTAAGGACAAGTTTACGCTCCATCACGCACGGCAGCGTGATGAGCGTGATAAGCTCCAAGACAGTGAAGATGCCTCGAATTTGTCTAAGGACATGTTTACGCTCCACCACGCACGGTAGCGTGATGAGCGTGATAAGCTCCAGGATAGTTAAAGGCAAAATCCAGAGAAACACGACGGGTTGGCACTTGTTCTCGCAGCGCTTAAACAACTGATCTTTACGCGCATTACGCAGCGATGCGTGCTCGTGCGTAGGTCAGAATGCAAGTGCGCACTCATTACGCTGCGTCACGCACAGTTGCGTGATGAGCGTAAAACAAGCTTGAGCGCGTTGTTGTTACACAAAGATTGCGCTCATACACGCAACACAACGCGAATGAGCGCAAACGCAGCCGAGACATGCCTATCATGGGCCTGCTCTTCACACGCACAGCACGCAAACGAGCGTGTTGTGCGTAGTCGCAGTTCGACTTAAAAGAATCGCGTCAATAGGATCCGCGACATTCGGGCCCACATCATCAGGGTTGCGCGTGTCGCGGCCTATAAATACCCCAGTTGACACATATACAAAAAGGGGGGGAGATTCGAAGGTTGGCAAGCGGACAAGTTAACAGAGCACCAGAGCACTTATCACTTTCCGCAGCAGATCAAGAGGACAAGAGCATTTTCTGAGCAAGGGAACACTTATCGCCCTGAACAGAGAAACAAGAGCAACCTCTTGATAATCACTGCAAACACCATCCTTTAGCAGGAACAGAACATAGCACGCCCGAGTCCTAACAACAAATCTATCTGAAGCAAAGAAGCAGAATGGGGATTGCAGAATCGTCTCACCCAGCTAGCAGGTTCTATCGGTCAGAAGATCGACAGACTTCAGAGCTTGACCATTCCTGCACCTAAGCTTTGGCCTACAAGGTAGATCAGACTTCTGTCCAGACAGTTTTCTTGCTGTTTTGTGCTCATTTTTTGTATCCAGTTATTGGGGGTTTTCTCCCATTGTAACGAAATACATATACAAGCATATATCCGATCCGGCATCTTTGATCTTTACGAATTACACGATTTTTTCTCCTGATTAGCATCTTTTCGGCGTTTTGGCGTTATCCTCGCAGTGGTCCATTTACGTCGTTGTCTTTCCCATTTTACGATCGATCTATAATCATCATCGTTTTTACTGACCCGTAAGTCCCTGTCTGATCGACAAGACCGTTCAGGGCACCGCGGATTCGTTTTTCCAGCTTAGCCCTCACGTGGATCNTGAATGTCATCTTAAGGCCTACCAGAGGTGTCTAGCCAATGGAACGATACATAGTTGGTGGGAAATCCCACATCATGACACAAAAGCAAATCCATGTCCTATAGTTCTTACAACACCTTTATCATAGAGGTGAAGTGATAATTTTTTTTCTTTTTATTTTGGTTATCTCCATGCCAATGTTTTTGTAGTTATGTAGTAATTGAGTTATTTAGTCTTTGGTTGTTTAAATGACTACATTAGCTTTGTTTGAATTCAATTATATTTGTTATATTTTTTTGCATGATGCATGTATGTTAAGAATAATAGGCCATTTTTTTGTTATGTTGTAGGGGTTTTTCCCTCATCGAAAGTTACAATGATCACTTCAGGACACACTAAGGAGATAGTAATTCTCAAGTTTGGCGATGTGGAACCTACAAAATGTTAGTTGGTTGATCAAGCATCCATGGCTATTTAAGTAAGGATTGTTCATGCAGGCTTGCTTAACATCTTCATGGCCTCAAGCCCAACCATCCCCACTATAGAGATGATGAACATCATCAACTCCTTTAGCAAAATATTCAAGAGGTTTGTCACCTATATTCATGATGTGATTGTTACCTTGGATGTTAATGAATCCATCTTCAATGACCTTTTTTGTATCCTTAATGAGAACATGAAAATTGTCACCAAAGTAGGGAAGGAGGTGGACCATTTTGAGGAAGTGAAGAAGTTGTTAAATACTTACCATAGTCATAAGGATTTCTCTCTAAGACAGTTCTAGGTTTTGGAGGCTAGAGAGGTGTATTTCATATTCCAATCCTATGCATTTCCTAAGTTTCTATTATAGGGGAATATAAAGGTGTTGAGCAAGTGTAGACCATGAAGAAGGTCCTTACCAGGGATGCCCAATTTAATTGGGCTATTCATTTGGTTTCTAGGCTACATGGGAAAATCATAAAGCTTTGGGACAATCTCATGATGAAGTGTCATGTGCATTTCACATTCTTTGCTACATACCTATGGAGATTTGTGGAGTTCCTTGTGGTGAGGAAGGATGGATAATGGGTGGCTAAGGATCCATCCCAACTTACTAGATCTTGTATAAGGCAGCTCATTTCAACCATGTAGGCATAGGATCCACCAAAGGATGTGGATGAATCATTGTTTATTACCACAAAGGAATTTGGTGGTACTCATTGTGCATCCATTGATAGCATGGGGATAGAGCCCCATGTTGAATAAGGAAACGTGAAAAAGACCAAGAGGTTACACACAAAAGCTAAGAGTTTAGCTAGAGTAAAACTAAAGAGGCCTATGACAATGTGGATCATTAAGGAGCCTTCAAAAAGAAGACTAATTGTTAAACTTAATTGGATGCATCATGAGGTTAAAGGTATATTATATTTTTTGTTATTTTGTTGTTAAATTATTTTGAAGTTATGGTTTTGAGTAATGCATTTGAGTTATGGATTTGTGTTAGGGAATATGTGCTAAGCTATTTTATATTTTATGGTTGTTGTTCTTGAAGGCAAGCAATAAGAACACACAACCAAAGCAACAATAGTAGTAGCTAAGGTGGAAAGAAGGCATAAATAAGAGGAAGCTTTACAACATCATGAGGTGAGGGTCTATCCCATCCTCCATTGGATAGCTCTAATGCCTTATTTAGGGATTCACACCTAGGTGAACCTCTAGCCATAACACCNTGCATATGCTATTCTAGAACCCCCTGGCATTATCTACTGTATGAAAGGGTATGTGTAATTATTATTTCTATTTTATTATGTAATAAAGTTATAATAATTTCATTTTTTCAATTTCCTTAGGCATAGGGTAAATGATCAAGGATGACAATCTTTTACCCTTAGGCCAAACAACATTGGGGGTGTTTACTAAAAGCCCAATACTAAGACTTGAGGTAATGGAACAATTGAAGGATGAATTTGATAATTACATCGAATGTCATCATAAGGCCTACCAGAGGTGTCTAGCCAATAGAATGATACATAGTTGTTGGGAAAGCCCACATCATGATACAAAAGAAAATAAATCTCCTATAGTTCCTACAACACTTTTATCATAGAGGTGAAGTGAGTATTTTTTACTTTTTATTTTGGTTATCCCCATGCCAATGTTTTTCTAGTTATGTAGTAAGTGAGTTATTTAGTCTTTGGTTGTTAAAATGACTACATTAGTTTTTTTTTTAAATTCAATTATATTTGTTATATCCTTTTTTGCATGATGCACATATGTTAAGAATAACAAGCCCTTTTTTTTATGTTGTAGGGGTTGTGCTTTCATCCAAAGTTACAATGATCACTTCAGGACATACTGAGGAGCTATTAATTCTCAAGTATGGTGATGTGGAACCTACAAAATGTTAGTTGGCTGATTAGGCATCCAAGGCTATTTAAATAAGGATTGTTCATGTATGCTTGCTTGACATCTTCATGGCCTCAAGCCCAATCATCCCCACTATAGAGATGGTGAACATCATCAACTCCTTTAGCAAAGGAGTCAAGAGGTTCATCACCCATGTTCGTGATGTGATTATTACCTTGGATGTTAATGAATCCATCTTCACTGACCTCATTTGTATCCTTAATGAGAACATGACAATTTTCACCAAAGTAGGGAAGGAGGTGGACCATTTGGAGGAAGTGGAGAAGTTGTTAAATACTCACCATAGTCATTAGGGGTTCTCTCTAAGCCAGTTCTAGGTTTTGGAGGCTATAGAGGTGTATTTCATACTCCAATATTGTGCATTTCCTAAGTTGTTATTGTAGGGGAAGATAAAGATGTTGAGCAAATGCAAACCATGAAGAAGGTCCTTACTAAGGGTGTCAAATTTACTTGGGCTATTCATTTGGTTTCTGGGCTACATGGGAAAATCATAAAGCTTTGGGAAAATCTCATGATGAAGTGTCATGTGCATTTCACATTCCTTGCTGCATACCTATGGAGATTTGTGGAGTTCCTCGTGGTGAGGAAGGATGGATAATGGGTGGCTGAAGATCCATCCTAACTCACTAGATCTTGGATAAGGCATTTCATTTCGACCATTTAGGCCTAGGATCCACTAGAGGATGTGGATGAATCATTGTTTATTACCACCAAGGAATTTTTGGGTACTCATTATGCATCCCTTGATAACATAGGAAGAGAGCACCATGTTGAATAAGAAAACATGAAAAATGCCAAGAGGTTACACACAAAAGTTAAGAGTTTATCTAGAGCAAAACTAAAGTGGCCTATGATAGTGTGGATCATTGAGGAGCCCTTGAAAAGAAGACTAATTGTTAAACTTAATCGGATGCATCNATGATTTTGGTGGTTTCATATGTTGTATATATTCCTTTTTGCTATTTTTCATTTGCCTTTGTTTATAGTTGTTAATTATTTATTATGCTTATTATAGCTCTAGAGCCTTAGGCTCATGCTTCCACCTCCACCTTCCACATGAACCCATGGGTGGGTACCCCTATAAGATTGATTTTATGGGGGACGTAGTTGAAGACATCATCAAGCAGTTACATCATATAGCTCCTAAAGTTGGTGAGAGTTATTAACCCATTTTACCTTTTTTAGCTACAAATTTTTTGTTTTTACTTAGTTTGTATGATTATGAAGCTTTTGTTATCTTTTTTTTTTAGTTTTCAACTAGGTTTATGTGTTTAATTATTTTTTTATCATTTACAATGCCTAAGTTGATATGGGATCCTAACCGAGCTATGGAGATTGATGCATTACCTACCCTACCTCTTGATGTGGCAAATGTCCCACATAAGTTATATGAGAGTGCAACTTCATGTGCACTCTCATGTGCAAAATCTTTGTGGAAATGTAGATGCTCCAACAAGTTCTTATGGGAACAAGTTGTGTTGTTAAAGAGGGACAATAAGAGGCTAGTTGAAAAGGTAAAGGATCTTATGGATCACAAGGATGGAAGCCTAAGTGACCAACAAGGAATTATTTCACACTAAGGGAATAACTTGGGGACGATATTGGAATGCTATTCATGTCAAGGTTGCCCTTACTAGAGAGGTAACGAAGTAGAAACTTTAGATTAACTTGTTGAACCACAAGTTTGGTGAATGGAAAGACTATTGTTATTGGGTCTTTGAGTAGGGCCAAGTGCAAGAGGACCACAAGAAAAAGTACAAAGTTGAGCAAGATGCCTATCTTGAATGGTTTCAAGATGAGTCTACTGAATGACACCAATTGGAGTTATTTAGGAAGGGCATCAATGTGAAGGGCATCTACAAGTTGTTTGCAGATAATGTGGTTGTATTTAACTCCCTTGCTCATTAGATCACCACTACCTTAGGATAGGTAACTACCATCACATTCTCACATGATCCACCTACATGGAGTGACATCAACGAGAGTAACATCCTCACTAGTTTTAATCTTGGGAACATAGACTGGACTAACATAACTGAAGATTATCTCCTCCACCATCTAGAGGTTGATTTTTAGAATTTCCCTGCAGAATATGCTACATTAGAACCCTCTTAGGTTTGCTTATTTTAGTTTTATTTTAGTATATTTCACTAAAGTTTGATTTAGTTTATTATAATGTTGTTGGCTACTTTGTTTGTTCTTTTTGATTACATATATGTTGTAAGTTGGTTTTGTTGTGCGTTCATTACTAATTTGTATTGTGTTATCATGTTATAGGCACTAGGTGATATCAATGGCCGTGATAAGGGTGAAAGTGAGCCTCCACCTCCTCCACCAAATGCCCCCTAGCATCACCACCTATCTATTTTTAGTTGTTCTTGTTGTTGATCATAATTGATGTTCACTTTGATGTTATGGTTAGTATTAGCCAATGATTTAATTATGGATAGTCTTATTATTTTATGATGTATTGTTTAAACATTTTTCCACATTAGATGGCTATGGCTATTATGTTGTATACATTTTAATTTAAATTTTAAGTTTTAGTTTTCATTACATTATTTTAGCATTATGGTTTTGTTATGGCCAAATAGTTTTATACTACGATTATGGTATAAGGCTATGTTGGCTTACTCATATGGTTATAATGTCATGAAAAGGTCAAAATTATCTAGGAAATAAGATTGTAGACTGAATTATAAATAAGTTATAATGTTGTTTGCTAGTTTAGGGCCATGGTAGGGCATGTAGTATTTGCTAGTTTAAGGCCATGGTAGACCATGATGTCGTTGCTAGTTTTAGGCCATGGTGGACCCTATAATCTTACAAAGAAAAACATAAAATTTTTATGGATTTTTCTAGTTTTAAAGTTTTCATTACATTTTTTATATTTATCATGCTAAAAGAGAAAATGTCTCAAAAGTAAAAATGCACAAAAGAGTAAACTCTATGCTACATGAAAATTAAAATTTAACATATAGCGAAGAGAAATGCCACCAATAAATAAAGTGTAAGCTAGGCTAAAAGGCTATAAGTACATGCAGTTACATGACCATAGGTTTATAGGTAGGTAGATCAGGGACACACATCACTTGTGAAAATGCTTCCTAATATTTGAGAGAATAGGAAATGTATATGGTCTATTTGCACTAGCTCATATTCCCCATCCACTTCACTAATGATGTTAAAGAGGAGCTTTCAGCATGGTGCATCAATAGGTTTATCGTTGTTGGTATTAGATTATTTTGCTACCTTGGGAATTTCATCTTTGTGGCTAATGGTATGAGTTTCTTCCTAAAATTCCACTTCGGGCTCCTATTCTACATCAACAATGTTAACCAATAGAGGGACCACACTATCACCATGAATGATTATTTCACCTCCCTTGTAAGGTAGGTGAATCTCTTGATGGATAGGAAGACACAACTTGCAATTGAGCTAGCTAAGGCCTTCCTAGGATAAGGTTGAATCCTAGTATTTCTTCCACCACCAAGACGTTTACCATTGTGGGGAGTTGTTCCCTTGCTACAAGGTCTAGAGAGATAGAGCCTTTGATAGCAACCCATGATCCATTGAAGGATTTAAGGACTACAGTCTATGTGTGTTGCATATGCTTTGTTAGGCCCAAACAATCAATGATGGTATAGGGAATCATGTTTGTTATTGCCCCATCATCCACATGCACTCTATGCACCTTGTATTATCCTACCCTATAAATATGAAAAGGGGAGCCTTGGTTACCTTGTTGTTTTGAGGGCTAGTCTTGGTCTCATTATTGTGAAACACTAGTAATGTTAACTTTTTTCTCCCCTAGGTGAAGATGATATCATCACTGAATGGATTAATTCTTCACTAGCAAGGATGTCCTCAATAATGGTAATGGAAGTCAACATCTTAACTAATGCTTCACAATGTGTTGTAGAAGTCATGGCTAGGTCATATAGGCTAAGGGTTGTATTCTCTTATTTCAAAAACTATTTGATCTATTTCATTACATTAAGGAAGTCTTTGTTGTTGGTCATGTACCTATCACCCCTATTTTTATTAACTTCCTTCATGCATCCAAAAATGTAGACTTCATGTTTTGGTTGTTGTGGCTTTGCCTCTTTTCCCTTCCCTTGGAGTTTAGGGTCCTCCCATGGTTTACTAGTTGAAGTAGCCTAGGTAGTTAAGGCTATGGGAATAGATGAGATGGGAGTGGGCTTTGGTAGGCCCACTTCCATCCATACCTTGGCTTACTTATCATTCTTTTTCTTAGGATTTTGGATAGGCTTCTTCCATTGTTTACTTGGTGAATTCTTGTTGTCATTGATTGGTTGGAAGAAAAAAGTTGTTGCATCAGCCAGCTTGGGGGATCATTATTCTATTATATAAGTGGACTTAGTTGTAATGGGAGGGGGCACTCTAATTACAAAAGGCTCATTGGGTGGTATTGGTGATGGTATCCTTACAAAAAATGGGGGCCTTGAACTAATAGAAGTTGAAGGGCCCCTTTCATTGTAAGGAGGTACCCAAATCACAAACAATTCCTTTAGAGGCCTTGGGTCATTGTTGACATTGAATTTTGTTATGATATATGGGTTTTTGTTGGTATTCAATGGGTCTTTATAAACATACATCGATTGATTCTAAGACCTAACTAGGTTAGAGAAGTTAAACACTAGTTCATCCTTGTCTATTATCTTTTGGATCTCATCTTTTAGACCAAGGAAAATGTCAGTATCATGACCTATCAACTGATGATAGTGGTAGAAGTGGTCAATTTTAATGTATCTAGGCACTAGAGGATCATCCTTGGTTACATGAGTGGGGTCTTTGGCTATCTCATATAGCCTCTCATGCCTCTTACAGGCATTTTTTATCATCTATTTATATTGTATCCTCCCACTCCTTAACAATTGGTCTAGAAGTTGTAATTCCTTTAAGAGTATCCAAGTATATTTTGACAAGTATTTTTGTTCAAAATTAGGCCTAGAAGTAGTCAATGTAAAGGCCCAAGATGTTGAAGGTTGGTTATTGTTGTTAGTAGGGATCTTGGATTGGTTTGTTCTTGGACCTTGGTGCTCATTTTACTCTCCTTTGTCACAGTGGCCATTATAATGTTGTTTTGCCTTTCCCTCTACTTGTCTTTTCATGCATGTTGATTTCTACATGTCACATAAGTGGGGTCATGGTTGGCTTCTGTAGTGTCCTCTATGTTTTTAGTCCTAGAAAAGACCTAACTGAGTGACTATGGATCTAGATAGTACAATTTTGACTTAAATAAGTCATTAACCATCCCATTGAATATAGCTTAAAGGTGATTTTTAGCTATTACTTCTAGAATCTTGTTAAGCAAAGCATTCGATTGTTGGATGAACTTTTGAACTAGCTTAAGGGGTCCTTGCTTGATCTTCATTAATAGGTTAAGGGTTGTATCAGATCCCAAGTTGTACTTGAAACGGTTAATGAATTGAGAAATCAGGTCTTTCAAAGAGGATATGGATCCTCTTGGCAAGGCACGATACCAGTCTAGGGCTTTTCCGATAGGAGACATGGGGAATATTTTCATTATTATGTGTGGACAAGCTTGTAGTAACAAGCACTCAAAGTGGAAGGTTATAAGATGGAAGTTAGGATTACCCTCAACATTGTACTTAGTAAATTATGGTATGGGAACACCTAGGAGATGAGTTAGTTATAAGACTATAAGATTAATGGAATCACTCTAATAGATATCCATAATTTTAACGATCTAAGATGTGGAAGTCTTAAGCCTCTGTAACTCTTTTGTTAGGTCTTGGATCATTTTGAAGGCTTGACCCAGGCCTTGAGATATCCCCATGGGTTGTGGGGATTGCATGAAAGATTTAGGCATAAGATAGGAGGCATGTGCCCTTTTGATGGATTGCAACACTAAGGGGAGTGGTTGGGTCATCATCATTGTGGGTGGGCTGAACAACAAGAATGAGGTTTGTGTTGGTATCTAGGATACAAAGGGCAAAAAGGGCTATGTGACCCTTGCATTACATGAGGTTCCACTATGGGTTTCCTTTGGATGGTTAAAGGATTACTGGTGGCTACAACCATAGATGATGGTTGCATAGATTGTGCTTATGTAACAACAGGCATGGAAAAGTGGATGGTTGTTAGTTGTGGCACTAATTGTGTTTGGTGCATTACTATAATGGGCATGGGCCCAAACATGATCAAATAGGAAGGAGGTGAGGACTACGGCATCTGTCCCATGGAAGAGATGAGGGGGGTTGAGGTAGGCATGATGGATTTGGAGGTTGATTATTGGGAAATCCCTTCCATGAGATTTTCATGTTTAGATTCAGCCCCAAAATCATCCTCTTATTCTTGCTACTCATTCAAGCTAGCCTTCCCATCCTCTTCATCCATCTTAATAACTAAGAAAGGATTCGAGCATAGGTTTTTGTCACAGGTATCTTATCATATGGGGAAGGTATGTATTCCTTCCCATCATGGTGGATAAGTTCATACTCTCATTTGGCTTCTACTTCCATTTTTGAAATTAACATGCTAGCTTGAATTTTCATGCAAACAAAGCTATAGTTTTCTTTGTTTATCATCAAAAAATATGGGCTTCACCCTTTGAGCTTAAGTGATTACCTACACTTAGCCATAGTAGGGTCCTTAGGGTCATAGAACCTTAGGGCATGTTCACTAGATCTAGTATCTTTTAAGTTAAATGATAAAATATTTGATTGGTGGAACAACATTATCAAAGAGATGGTTTTAGCCATTTTATGATTTTAGTAAAAAATCCATTCATTTAGATTATTCACTAGCATAGTTTACTATAAATGGAAAGGCAGTAACAAAACTATTATAGTAAAATACTACATAGTAGATAGTTGTGTATTGGATAGTAGATAGTATTTAAGATTGTAGCACTAACTACACTAGTCCTTCCAACAAGGTCTACAGTAGAGGTTAGTGCAGTAGACTACTAGGATTCCCAACCAACCATGTTGAGTTGTGGGAGTAGAAAAGTGGCTTACATTGACTTTTTCTACTAAATATCACAACAAATGAATTTGGGTTTTCAAATGGAGATGAGTTTTAAAGGAAAACTATGTTGGTTCCAAGGTATTCAGTAACTACTGTGAAAGTATAGCAAAAATCCAACTCACTTACCATAACTACACTGGGTATTTGGGAAAGTTTTAAAATTAAAAACATAAAAGACTTATTATTAAGAAAATATTTGGAAAAGGGGTTTTATGCTAAGAATTTTTGTGGAAGCTATCCTTCTACTACCAGAAAACTATTAGACCTAGAAAATTTAGTTGCTAGAATGGAAATTAGAAAATCCCAAGTGTTGGTATAGTTTTAACCTCAAATCCTAAGGACCTTCAAAAAATAGGATTCAAGGCACCCTAGTTGGTCTAGCTAATCACCCAAGAACTTAAAAAAATGTAAGTGGAAACACTAATGATGGTGGAAACAAAAACGAAATTGTAGATTTGCAATGAAAACAGATGCAAAAATTAAAACTTGAACGTAATCTGCATAACAATGAACTATAACTTTACCAAAATGGAAAATGCATAAAGTACAAGGTTTAAGAGGTATAGATTTGTGTGTTGGGTAGACAAGAAATTTTCTTGGAAGGACCTTGAAGTCCATTGGAGCTTACAGTCTACATTTAAAACCCCATGATCTAGATACTTTCCAACCCTAGTTTCTAGCAACATCCTACTAGTTTCCATTGAAATTTGCAACTATAGCCACTGATGGCATTCCATCCTTGAGGTAATGGTATCATGTTGGGAGTCTTTAATGCCCATTGTAGACACCAATTTACTCTTAAAGGTGTTGCAAGTTTACAAAGGCCATCGTGGTTGCAAAAATGCCAAAATGCTTTCAAGTGGAACTACCTCAAAATTGCAAAACTACTCAAAAGGTTGGGAATCATAATAGGCTATTCACATTTGGCTTATATAGGCTATGAAATTTATACTTGTAGGCCCTATACATCACAATCATGATTAATAATAGATTTATGTCTATTTATAAGTGTAACAATCATCAATTCTCAGCATAGGTGACCATTTATAGGATGTTTGAATATGCCATAGCCACCAAAGCCCATTCAAAAACTATAAGTAATAAACAAGAATTTGTGACTACGTTGATCTTGGTGGACTATGATAAAGTTGTTGGAAAATACAAGTAAACCTAATCTCTATGTTGGCCATGTTGCAATTGCAGAAGACTTGAAGTGACTATGCTAGTCACTTATGGGAAAATGGAAAATACCAACAATTCCAGCACTAGATATGTGCATCTACGCTAAATTTTGTGGTGACTACATTGGATTTTGGTGGAAATGAAAACCCAACACCATCTATGTTGAGGGTAGATGGTTCTAGTGTACTTGAGGCTATACCTCTACAAAACCCATGAAAATGCTAAATTTAGTAATTCCCAAGGCATTTTTAGCCCTTCCAAGCCCAAGTATAAACATGAGATGCTTTTTTCCACTTGGGAAGTGAGGAAATAGCAACTTATGAGGCATTTTTCAGCCTAAAAAGATTAATGCATGCAATATTGTAGCTCATGGACTACAAATCTTACATTTACAATAAAATCTTACCTCAAGTTGAAAGATGAAAATTACAACTTGCAACATGAATTTTCTTGGTGGTGTTTCACTAACCTTATAGGCCATAGCCATGTTGTGTAATTGATGATAGTGAGATAACAAACATCATTTTGCACCTGCAACTTGTACATTTGATTCTTGCAAATAAGGATAATGATAATACCTTTATCATGATTAGCCTTAAAAATCTTACAAATATGTTTTTTTAAAATTCCGTATGATAACCATTACGACATAATTGAACAACACTTAATAATTTTTTTTAAAGATCCAAAACATAATATATTTGGAAGAAAATATATGTATTACCTTGAGTTGTTATGAAGGTGAGCGATCTAATCTCAGTAATGATTGGCTTCTTTGTATTATCTATAGTTGCCTTTTTATCATATTTTTTTAAACTTGAGAATAATTTTTTATTCCCTGTCATGTGATTACTACACCCACTATCAACATACCAAATATTGTTGTTGTCTCTAGAATTTGGTACCTTTATAGAAATCAAGAGTTGATCTTCCTCTTTTTCAATGTAAAATAGTTGTTCACCTTTGTGTTGATCCTTTTGTTGATCTTCATGTTGTACAATTTTTTGTTTACCTTTATTTTCATACTTCCTTCTAGACCAACATTCTACATGTTGGTGCTAAAAAACTCACAATGCTTACCTTCCCTTGATTAATTAGATATTCCATGATTATGACTCCAAATCTACTGCAACTGCATCCACATTCTCTAAATGAGGCTATGCTTGAGGATCGTTGATTTTGATTTTGATTGGACATCCTTTGAAATTAAACTTGAAATGTATTTGCTATTGACTTATTATGATAAAAAATTCTTTACTTATATGTTATTTATCTTCCTACGAGCTTAACCATGATCGTCTTATTGAGATATCTTACTTCTTCAATAGTCATGATGATG
The DNA here is from genome assembly GCA_015680685.1 of Gnetum montanum. Classification (NCBI taxonomy): domain Eukaryota; kingdom Viridiplantae; phylum Streptophyta; class Gnetopsida; order Gnetales; family Gnetaceae; genus Gnetum; species Gnetum montanum. The sequence goes on from MNCI01009686.1 coordinate 197,453, forward strand.
GGATCATATTGACTAATTACACTTTGAAGAATATTTTCAATAGCATGCCTTTCCTTAAGCAATTCTCCATAAGATTTAAGTTCATTTCAAACTTGTTGAAATTGGCTAATGTATTGATCCATATTTTCTAAATCTAACATGCATAAAGAACTTATAGCTTGACAACACTATGTTTTGATAATCTCTTGTATGCAATCTCTAGTGCATACCATGTAGCTTTGCTAGTTTGATGCATGATAATTTTGGAAAATATTGTCACATCTAACATAGATTTAATGATGAATAATGCTTTTGCATCTTTCTTCCAAATATTCTTGAATTTATTATTTTCTTCTTCTTTAAAGCTTCAAATGTTGCTTCATTAACATCTTTGAATTCATTATCAAAAAAATCTCATATGATGAGCCGCGATATTGGGATTGCGATATCTCATCCATGATATTGGGTCTACGATATCGAAGCCTACCAAGCGATATCAAACATCCAATGTTGGAACTTGTCTCGTTGCCTATAAATAAGACACAGGCACACTTGGTTTGGCAATAAGATAGTTAGTTTTCTTAGTCCCTTACCTGAACTCTTGCAGTTTTCCCTTTCCAAAGTTAGAATTATTTCTAAGTGTCCGCAGTAGGAGTCATAAAGTGAATGCATCTTTATTCAAGAATTGTGTACCTGAGCACACCTTGTGTCCAGAAATAAAGACAAGGTTTGTGATGAACCTTGCAACATTAAGAATAGCTTAGTTATTGCATTTAATATTATTTACAATTATTTAATGCTTTCATTAGTTAATTGTTGCTACTTTTATTAGTTTGTTAATTTTCACAAGTAAGCACACTCAGTATAACCACTTCAAGCATACACGGAACACTTGGTAACCCAGTAATGGCTAGCATTTGGTAATCCCAGTAGTGTTACACTGGTTTAGGATGTGTACAAAGAGTGGGAATGGATGCTGGTGTTAGGACTAGATAAAGCATAGTTGATTAGTTAAATTAAATTAGTTACTCAATTATTTTACTTCTCCCTTTGTAGCACCAGGACATAAAACATAAAAAGCATAAAAATCATATACCTCAAGTTTACTTAACCATACAATCGTGCCATACAAGAAAGCTTGGGAAGATAACGATCACTAACCCATCCTTGTTCTATGAAGGTGTATAAGCACTTAGTCCTTGGAGTTCAATTATATCGCACATAAACGCTTGTATTCGTATGGTTGAGTGTAGCGGTACCTTGTCGTTCATCATTGGTGCCATTGTTGGGGACTTTGTTGTTTGTGCACTATTAGAACTTAGGAATGTATGCATTGTTGGAACAAACCCTTAGGGTTAGTTATCCTGAAATCATCAAAAAGAGAGTATTGCATACTAAATCAACAATCTTGTCTCCTTCTTCTTATGAGAGTGCTTTACCGCCTAGGTCTAACAAAATGAACAATTGAAGGAATAGTACACATGATGACCCACTAGTGCCACAATAGTTTCATGTGGTATACTCTCATCCTAATGAGTACATACCAAAGTTTACCTTTATCCTCCACCAAGATGAACAAGTTCATTGGCATGATTTAGAAGGTAACATAGTGTTACCTCCCAATCGCTCAGTCCCAAGCATGCTTCTTCGTGCTCTCAAACGAATTGGCATGCATCACTTACAAGAAGATTACATTGTGCGTAAACACTACTCAAGAGAGTAGAGACCCATGGAGGCATAATGCCAAAGGGAATTATAATAGGAGAGGCATTACAAATCTATGAAGGGAAAATGGTCTTAGGATGTACCGTATGTCTTAAGTGAAAATGAGTGTGGTGAACCTACTTCAAGAGGTTTTCCACAAAATGATGTTCCTCTCATTGACTTTGGTCAAGGATTTTTGTATCAAAATCTTCACTCAACTATTCATAACCTAGGTTCTGATGCCAACAAACATAAAGGATCTAAAAAAGGAACATGAACATGTGACACTAATAGACATTCCAATCATAATCATGACCGAGGTTGAGACCACAAAAGAGAAAGTGATAGGCATTGTCATGATGCCAATCCTCCTTCCTCTTCACCTTCATCATCTCCTTCCCCTTCTCCTTTAGGATCTGAACATAGTCAAAAAGGGAATGACCATGAGGATAGGGATACGTAAGACAAAAATCATAGACAAAATAGTCGAGAAAGGGGACAAGGGCATTCTAGAGAAACACATCACGAAAGGAGGGAGTGTAGGGAATAGCATAAGCATCATAGACTCCATGGACAATACAATCACGATGAACCCCTACTTGCTACCTGAAGTATGCTAGATATAACTGAGGCTGTTAGGATCCCAACAAGGCACCAAAAGGATAGTAGGATCAAAATATTAGACATGAACAATATCCCATGATTTGAAGGGGGATACAATGTTAATCCTCAAAATCATCTACAAGTGTTCTATGATACATGTGCCTTGCAAAATATAGAAAATGAGTGGAAAAAACTAAATTTGTTTCCATAGACACTAATTAAGGAAGTGGAAAGCTAGTACCGGTCCTTAGAACCAAAATCCATTCATCGATGGAGTACCATGTTAGAGTTATTTAACGATAAGTATCAAATGTACTTCCAAGTGTCCAACCTACATAGGAAAATCCAAGGATGGAAATAAGGAGGACACAAACGCTTGGATGATACCATGGGCCGATATTATGCATTATTACATCGTTACCCTGGCCATGGCTATTTGCAGAAGGAACAACTACACCATCTTGTAGATGGGCTTAGGTATGAAACACGAAGAACCCTTGGGACTTATGCCCAAGGAAGATTATCCGAGGTTAGAGCCCATCAAATACAAATATTGTTGGAGAAAGTTGCCAAAGAGGAAGCTGAGTTAAGGAAAAGAGAAAGTGTGGAAAAATACAACAAAGATCCTTCCCTTTGAAAGAAGGAAGTTAGATTTTGTGAGGATGAAGAAGAGTCACCACTTGAAGAGATGGTGAATAGGAAAACTCTGGCCATTCAAAACTTCATATCAAATGTATCGACAAAGGTAGACCAAATATGGGACTCCCTAGATAATAAATTTCAAACCGTTCTTAAAATAGTAGAGGATTCTAGAGAGCAAGGTAGTGACCGAGAGAGGAGAAAAAAGAAAGAAGTTGAATATGCACGTAACAAAGGTAAAGGCAAAGTTTCCATCATTGAAGGGGTTGTGGATTTGGACATAGACAATGATGATAGATGTGAGATATGCCAATATGACCATCCTAAGGGATGTTGCTCAGTAATCTCACATCTGTAGGAGTCTGGGATGTATGCACTAAATCCATGATTAAATAGATGGTAAGTACCCAGAAGGTTACCTTATCCTACTGGAACTCCACCAAAACCAATTGAATAGTATCAATAGTGGAAACACCCACAATCATGGGGAATGCCATTACCATGTTAACAATACCCTTACCATCAACTTGACCTATACAGATACTACGTGCAGCAACTGATCTCTCCAAGTGACTCCACTAGTCATGTCGCCCCTCAGCTTCACTACCAAACCCATGAGTACTATAGAACTCCTTCTCCTAGGGGTGATGTTCCACAAACATACTATCCTTCTCATCCAACTACACGTCTTCCACCCTTAGCTCCATTACCACCTAATCTAACTACGTTGGGTGAGCTCCCTATCCAACCATAACAACATAATGCTACAATGGCTATCAACCATTAACCTACTATTGGTTCAGACAATTGCACAAAGAAGAGACCTTTTTCTAGAACCAACAATCCAACCAAGTCCCTAAAACCACAAGCAGCTAATTCTCCAAACATCTCACCATCATTCAAAACTTTGGAACTCCCTTCAAACCAAAAATCACACCCAATGCACACAGTCATGTTGATGCATCCCATCATCAATTGGATCAAAGTTGACCATCATCCTTGGAAATTCTCTGATCTTCAAAGTCCTCTTATTTATTTGCAAATCGGAACGAGCCTTGCAAAGCTCTTTTAGATCCAGGTTCTAGTGTTAACTTAATCTCTCAAAAAATGTATAAAGCTTGGAATCTACCTCCACTAAAAAAGAGTAACATTCATTTAGAGTTGGCTGACCAGTCCATCATTGTCCCATTAGGACTAGTGGAGGACATTATCACCAATTTTTTATGGGTGGTCATATCTAGCCAACTTCCTAGTGATTTAAGTCAACAACTGTAAGGGGGACTTCCCAATCATTATGGGAAGAGCATGGCTAAGCACAATTGATGCATGCCTAGGCATACGTTATCTTTCCCTATAAATATTAAAGGAAAATTCATTTGGAAAGATCGAGAAGAAGAAAGTTCCATGTATTGCATATAGTGACACAAGGTGCAACTGCGTGTGGAAGGCCTAGTTTGTACAATGCTTAACATTGCCTGCATGGAACCAGTGTGTACAAGTGACTAATATACAAATATTCCTGTATGCAATAGTCATAAGATAGGAAGGCACCCAATGGCTGATAGCTGACTGAGAGAGTAATTCAACTATATGCATGGAACCAACTGAGAGCTTGACTTGAACCTACATTGATAGCATAGATACATTAGAGAAATTCCATCACCAACTTCCAAGTATTGACATCATAAATATCAACTAGGGGAAGTTGGAAATCCCTGAAACATTTAAGCAAGAGACCCTTAAGTTGAAATCATTACCCACGGGTATGGAGTACACATTTCTTTAAAATGAAAAATTGGTAATCATTAATGATAAGCTCGCTCCTTAACAAAAAGAAAGATATCTAAAAATGGTAAACAAATGGTTAAAATCCTTTGCTTGGTCATATCTCGAATTAACTAGAATAGATCCTAGGATATGCCAACATAGAATTTACACTAACCCCTCTATAAAACCTCAACGACAACCACACAGATGACTGAATCCAAAGCTTAAGCAAGTGGTTAAAGTAGAAATTGAACAACTTCTAAAAGCTAGGTTCATCTACCCCATTGTTGATAGTGAATGGGTTAGTCCATTAGTCATTGTGCCCAAAAAGGGAGGTAAATGGAGGGTGTGTATAGAATTTAGGCTACTAAACATGGCAACATTCAAAGACCACTTCCCATTTTCATTTGTCAACCAAGTCTTAGATACCATTGCAAGGCATTGCTACTATATTTTTTTGGATGGTTATAGTGGATACAATCGAATTCAAATAGTACTAGAAGACCAAGCCAAGACCACATTCACAAGCCCTTGGGGGACATTTGCATATAGGCAGATGTCGTTTGGCTTGTGCAATGCCATAGCAACGTTTCAAAATTTGGTTATACGTATCTTTCAATAGAAAATAGGGAATGGTATGGAGGTCTTTATGGATGATTTATCCACCTACGAAGTAGACTTCGAACAAGCATTGGATTGATTAGAGCAAGTACTGAAACAATGTGTAGAAACCAACTTAAGGCTCAATTCGCAAAAAAGCCATTTAACGGTCCAAGAACGTGTTGTGTTAGGGCATAAGATTTCACAAAAAGGGATAGAGGTAGATCATAAAAAGATTAAATTTATCCAAGGAATCACTCACCAACTTGAAACTATCAAAGACATTCAATCATTCCTTGGACATGCTGGCTATTATAGATGCTTCATCAAGAACTTCTCGAAGATTACAAAACTATCGGTAGAATTAACAAAAAAGGATGTACCTTTTGAATGGACTAAAGAGTGTGAACTAGCTCTCCAAACTTTGAAATAGAAGGTTGTAAAAACACCTATTCTACAAGCTCTTGATTGGTCCAGACTGTTCCATATAATGACTGATGCATCCAACTTTGCCTAAGGAGCCATACTTACAAAGTTAGATGACCAGAAACAACCCTATTATATTCACTATGTAAGTCAAAGTATTTTTGCTGCATAGCTTAACTACACCACAATGGAAAAAGAGTTAATGGTTGTGGTGTTTGCACTAGAAAAATTTAGGCAGTATGTATTGAGCTATAAGATATTTGTACACATGGATCATAGTGCAATTCGGTTCCTAATGAATAAACCAATGGTGAGCCCTCGCATCGTACGATGGCTTGTGATCTTACAAGAGTTTGATCTTACGATGATCAATCGTAAAGGCACCGTGAAGGTTGTTGCTAATCATTTATCTTAGTTACAATGGGACAACAAAGAGGATGAATATCCAATTTCTAACCACTTCCCTGATGTACTTCTCTTTGTAGGTGTAGTAAACAATCAATTACCCACATAGAAAAATTGGTATAGTAGAATTCTTACCTATCTTCCTACATAAGAAACACCACAAGGGTTATATGTTAAAAAGAAAGAATAGTTTCCTCACCGAGCCAAATATTTCATGGAGAGTAATGAACAACTTTATAAAGTATGTTCGGATGGCTTGGTCTGATGGTGTGTTCCCAATGTAAATCACTTGCGAGTTCTCCAAGACACTCATGAGGGCCCTTGTAGGGGTCATTACACTAGGAGATGAATAGCCATTAAAATCTTGCTTGCAGGATATCATTGGTCTATATTTTTCTAGGACACTCATTACTTCGTCCAATCTTGTGAGCGATACCAACACGATGGGGGAATGATTGCTAGAATGGAGGGTTCACAACAATGGATTCAACCTTTAGAACCCTTTGACATATGGGGTATTGATTTTATGGGGCCTATTGCACCAATGTCCAATGGAAATGCCTACATTGTTGTTATTGTTAACTATTTTATGAAGTGGGAAGAAGTAGCTACTGTTACGGACCATACATCATCTACCACTACACGATTTGTTCAACAAAATATTGTAAATAGGTTTGGTGTGCCTCATGTGCTTATTTTTGACAGTGGTACACATTTCACAGGTGTGACTTTTCGAAAGTTGATGCAACACTTAGGAGTTGAGCATAAAATGACTACATCATATCATCCACAAGCGAATGGTCAAGTTGAAATCACCAATAGGGAGATCACAAAAATATTGACCTAAACCATTAGCAAATATAGGTGAGACTGGGTCACCAAACTAAACAATGCTCTTTGGGCATATCACTCCACATGAAAACTCCCTATAGGCTACTCTCCCTAGGAGTTGGTGTATGGTAAACTTCCAACACTTCCTATCCAATCTGAGCTTCGTACACTATCAACAGCATGTGACCTCAACCTTGACCTCAGTCTAGCACAGAAAGAACAATTGATAATCCTTAACTTGCTAGATGAGAATCGATTAGCCACCCTATCATCTAATGAACTGCATAAGGCCTTTAACAAACAACATCATGAGCTAAGGATTAGGAATGTCAAATACCAATCGGGAGATAAGGTTCTTTATTGGAATCCCACACATGTGCCACAACAAACTAAATTTCAAATGTTTTGGGAAGGACCTCATATCATTCATGAAAATTTTTCTTTAGGGGCCATGATGATTTATAAACTTGAAAGCCCAGACAGGAAATTATTTGTCAACATTCAGCAAACCAAAACCTTTCCATGAGCTTAAAATGGCCAGTACTAACACTACCTCTATTAATGGACAACCTTGCTCATTATTTTGGTTCTTCTCCTTCTAACTCAATTGTTGGGGAGATGGCCACCAATGCTAACCATTCTAAAGCCCTCAGCTCCTTTAACTTTTTTTTTACACATTTTTGTTTTACACATTCTTCATCTTTACTTGCTTTTATTTTACACCATCTTTAACATTTTTTATTATTACTTTTTCTATTACATTTTTTTTTTGAATAAATATCACTCTTCACATAATCAGTGCTCATGATGGTGGAGAATATTATAATAGTGTTAATTGCTAATGTTTGGTTTTTACCTTTGAATTTCAATGTTAATGCTAAGATATGGTTTCTTTTGATAAAATAGGTAATGAGTCCACGTCATCCATTCATCCATTCAACTCTATAGTCTCCCTTGTTTTGGAAATGTACTGTCCCTTTTTCTAAGTAAACTTATCCATGAATTGGTGGCTTGATATTCTTCAAACCAAGGAAAGATTCAAATCGATTGAAAAGGATGTAACTTCAAGGGGATTTGACGTAGTTGTACCGACTATTCTCTTGGGTACTTGTATGTTTTTCATTAAGTCTTCCACCATTCCACTATTAACCAATATCAGGAAGTTGACTAACAAATAAATCTTTTCATGGTATGGTTCTCACACAAAAAAAAAACAAAAAACTGGTGAGAATTCAAAGCACACCCATTAGACATAATAAAACAACATGGGCTACAAGCATTGGTTATGGCACTAAAAAGATATTTTACCCATGCCTAAAGGTTCCCTCTAACTAAGGCCCTTTCTTGGTTTCTGCTTCTATCTTTCTCATGTTGGAATGGTGGTGGCTCTGTGGATGCATTCGTGTTACTTCAGGAGGATGGGTTGGTCACATGTGTTGATGTGAGGTCACTAGATGTGGTTAGTTGAATCTAGATTTGGACAGAATTTTATTAAGTCACCTTAACCACATACTATACAAGGGACTTTACACAACCTTGATTTTGGGATTCCATTCCATTATCTCTTCACTTTCCATATTTCATTCCATACTCCACCTCATTACTAATTTTATGATTCGTCTATATCTTGGTTGATGCATTGTTATTCTTTGGTAAAATTTCATGGGTAAGTTCTTAACCATTGTTTCCATATGTTATTCCGAGAGCCTACAGACTCTTTGGTTTGTGGGTTTGTTATGACATTAAGGGCATGAGCCTACTTTTGGAAGGACCCACTAGCATTCCTTTTTTGTGCAATTGTTAAACTCTTTCCCTTGAACATTTCTGCAATCAACTATTTCTCATTCACCCCATCAATGACATTTTTTTTCCCTTCATCGTTGTTATTTCTCTAATCTTCCTTGTTCTTTAATCTTCTAGCCTATTGCTACTAGAGGTTTTCTCTTAGTTGTGGGGGCCTTGACACAAATTTTTCCATTCCACTGCTTATCACACCCCTACACCTTAGGTAGTTATCAGTTACAAACCCCTAATCCAATATCTACCATACTCACAACCTAGCTAATGTGCTTTATATCAAGGCAAGGAATCAATCACATTATATCTTATCTATCCTTGCTAATTCATGACTGTGTTGTGTGTGTAGATGGTGATCACATGAACAATGGACTTGGATAGAAGGGAGCACTCAGGATGGATTGGAGCAAAATGCATTTATGCAGGGAAAAATCTTGATTATGTGGCCATGGATGAACAACAGTGTGCACATTTTCAACAATCGGTAGTAACGCACCTCATTTTCTTTTCTCTTTCTCTCTCTAAGCTCTCAAATGAGGGTCTAGATGTCATCTATGTACAATGTTCACCACAATGGTTATAAACACCAATGCTTTAATATGTTTGTCAATCTATTCATTGGGCACTTTGAGTCTATCATTCCATGTTACTATTAGATTGTCATATAGTCAATAATTCCATACCTTTCCAATATTTTGTAAGAAGCCCAAGGACAAGTTTTCATTTAGTCATGGGGGTATGATGAGTCGTGATATTGGGACTGTGATATCGCATTCACAATATTGGGTCTGCAATATCAAAGCCTGCCAAGCAATATCGAACATCCGATGTTAGAACTTGTCTCATTACCTATAAATAAGAGGTAGGCACACTTGGTTTGGCAATAAGATAGTTAGTTTTCTTAATCCATTACCCAAACTCTTGCAATTTTTCCTTTCCAAAGTTAGAATTATTTCTGAGTGTGCTCAGTAGGAGTCATAAAGTGAATGGATCTTTATTCAAGAATTATATACCTAAGCACACCTTGTGTCCAGAAATAAAGATGAGCTTTGTGATAAACCTTGCAACATTAAGAATAGCTTATTTATCACATTTAATATTATTTACAATTATTTAATGCTTTCATTAGTTAATTTCTATTGCTTTTATCAATTTGTTAATTTTCACAAGTAAGCACACTCAGTACAACCACTTCGAGCATACGTGGAACACTTGGTAACCCAGTAACGACTAGTGTTTGGTAATCCCAGTAGTGTTACACTAGTTTAGGATGTGTACGGAGAGTGGGAACAGATGCTAGTGCTAGAACTAGATAAAGCATAGTTGATTAGTTAAATTAAATTAGTTACTCAATTATTTCACTTCTCCCTTTGTAGCACTAGGACATAAAACATAAAAAGCATAAAAATCATATACCTCAAGTTTACTTAACCATACAATCATGCCATACAAGTAAGCTTGGGAAGAAAACGATCAGTAACCCATCCTTGTTTTGTGAAGGTGTAAAAGCACTTAGTCCTTGGAGTTTGATCAGATCGTGCATAAACACTCGTATTCGTATGGTTGAGCGTAGGGGTACCTCACCTCTCATCACTATAGATATTGTAAGATCAAGAATGTCTTCATCCTAATTTCCCAATATTCATAATTCTCTCCACTAAATATGTGAACCTAAAGAGATATAGATGCATGATTTTGGATAATACTGGAGAGATCTATTTTCAAGGATCTAAATTAACTAGCTCTTAATCCAAATGAGAATGCTAAAGGCCTTGAATCTATGATCTAAGCTAAAAGAAAATAAAGAACTTAGTTAGAAAAAATACGCTCCTATGAGATTCTCTTTAATTCTCATACTAATGAACATATCCTGCTACAATTATATAGGCCTTGATCTCCCAAGAATGGATTTGGAAACACAAGAATGAATCTAGGAAATCATGAGATGATCCTTATCATCTCATTTAAACATATTCTTAACAAAGAATGAACTAATCATGAGATATGATCTCATCTCATTTAATATAGATTTATGGGTGAGATATATCTAATTATTTTATGAAATCTCTAATGATCATATTCCATATGATCATAGAGATATTGTTGTCCATCAACAAATAGAGGCATTGGATTATGAGATGTTTATCTAACCCTCAATTGATTGGTACATCCTAGAGGAGATCCTAGAGTTCTATAGAAACCCGAATCCACACCTCACCAACATGAAGCCTCTAGAGTGGTATCTCATATCCTCAGTGTAGGAGACTAGGATGAAAATTATAATGGCATGGCTTTAGGAATGGTTCAAGCTACTAGCCAGTAGTGAGAACATATACATGCTAAAGGAGAGTACGAAGGAGAAGTAAAAGCTCTTTCACCAATTTTTCAATGAGTGTAATTTTAGTGGGATCTAATAACAGGGAGTCCACTTCATCAATCTATGTCTAGAACATAGGATGATGACAAGAATGATTATGAAAAATGTCCTACCATCAAGACATACTAGCTACATCCTTAGCCTTGTCCTTCAAGTGATGAAAGCACTAAAGTATGGAAAGAAAATCAAATTTATGTACTTTCCTATTAGATACATGGTATATCATTATAATGATGATGCCATCATAATGTATTTCCCATTTATGATTTCAGTAATTCTACATAAGCTTGGGCTATTGGAGCCTCTAACCAACACAAAAGTAAACTTGATAGCCCTAAAGAAGGATACCTTCGCTAGATCACTAAAGTTCTACATCATGGTTAGTTCCTTCATCAAGCCATATGTTGATCCATGTTTCATGTTGCCATCCCAAGCCAATGAGATGAGAGAGATCATGAAGGAAATGAGGACCTATATGTAGAAGGTCTAGTCTAATCAATGGGAGATCTTGTCCATCCTAAAGAGGGTAAGTTCTATCTTGACAGCTTTGGACAAGAGAGTGATAAACATCAAGTGGAATGTTTATCCAAAAATATATGATGATGATGAAGGAGTCGAACCATCTCAGTTTGAGGAGGATATAAAAGTTGAAGAAGAATCCAAGGCTTGATCTTGCATGATTACTTTGATTTGTATTAGGACCTATAGTTCATTTTCTTATTTATAGGATAGGCAAGGTTTGGACATATTTTTGGTTTTTATTATTGATGATGAATGTATGTAAAATCGTTCTTTGTTGTAGACTTTGGTATTGTGGTAGCCAATAGTTATTTAATTTGAAGAATTGTAGTTATTAAGATTTTTCTTATGTTATGAATGCTAGTTTCGATGAAGGAGGTAATGGAATTAAATGGTTTTGGTTTTAGTTTTGGGCATTTTTTTGGAGTTAAGAGTAAACTATACGTTTATGATTTCTCTTAGTATCATTTTAATGCTTATGCCTTATAGTGGTTAGAACATTTGGATGATTGTAGTTGTCCATTTTATTAACATTATTGATTTTGTGGCATGTTGGTAAATATTGGATTTAATTGATTTAAAATGATTGTTTAAGTATTTCTTAGGGATGTATCAGGAATATATTTCACTTTTTTTGATCACGAATTAGCTAAAGGTTGGTAGGGTGCTAACCCACTAATTGTCTTTTATTTTCAATTAAATTGATTTACTTTTTTTTTTACTATGTGAGCTTATCGAGTACATTAATTTCCATGGTGGTACATAATAAGTATTAATCATCTTTTTGAAAGTGATGTTTTCATAGGATATAGAAATTATGACAAGAATTGATAAGCTATCAATTTTCCAAATCCTTTTAATATACTTATGTGCAAGGAATATTGATATTTATCACAAGGATCAACAAAAATTAACTTAAATCTTATTGATACCTATAGTGATTGTGGTAAGGAGTGATATCATCAAAGCAATGGTGATTTTGAGCCTTCAATAGAGTAGAGATACCAATCCAAAAAGAATTTACAATATGCATCTATTAAACAAGTAGTAGAAGTATATCACAGCCATTGTGAGGTTTGGTAAATCAAGATTACTCCAGCAGTGATATCAATTAACATTGATTTCCACAATATTAATTGATATGACTATATAACTATTTTTTCTCAAATTAATTTGTCATTCCTTCAAGTATAAAAGGAACCTCCTTACTTTAGAGGAAGGGTAACAATTCATGCCCCTAGAAAATCCAAGTCATTTTGAAGTAATTCCCTATTTTTCAAGAAGTATTATAGCAATGAGTTAAACCTTGTGGTAACTTTCAATCATGAGTCCACTAGTGGACCGTTGAGGTTGGTACACTATAAAGATAGTGAGGTAAAATCATATGTTCGGTGATATCTTCCTTGTGCTTCTCAAAACTTATATTTTGTATTTAATGGCTTCAAATTAATTTAATCATTAAATTCCATTCTTTAAGTTAAAAGTTAGGATATAATTTGTAATTTAACTAATGAGTGATAGTCAGAATTGTGGGACTTAATCAAGATTGTATTTAATCATTTGTTTATCTTGATGATTTATTTGACTTTCAACTATTCCTCCACAAATATGACTAATGAGTTGGTCATAGACAAGGTGACATTCCTACAATTAAGCTAACCTAGCATCAAATTTTAGCCATCTCAGTAAGAAACTAGAGACATAAGTGATTAAGTAGAGATATTAGGTAAGCTAGAAAATATTAATGATTTTATAATTTTTTATTGTTATTATTTTTTAAATTTAGTGTTTTAGTATTTTATGACATAATATATTTTTATTTTTTTTATTTTGCATTTTCTAACATTTTTTATCATTAATAGTAGTACTAAAGACTAACAAGAAAGCAAAGATGAAGTGCTAGCCATGGCTACAAAGGAAGAGAAGAGAAGAAAACAAGAGAAAGAAAAGAGGGCCTATGAAGAAATAGAAAGAAAGGTAAGGGAGGAAGCTAAGATGCAAGGAATAAAGGAAGTAGAGCAAAGGACCTAAGAAGAAGTAGTGACAAAGAAAAGGGAAGCAATAGTGAAGGAAAAGAGAATGGAGAACAAAGCCTATGTACAAGAGCTATTTGAAAAAGCATTGAACATTAATCTAAGAGATGGAGGTAAGATTTAAAATATTAAATTTTTTTTTGAGAACCTAATCTATTTTAACACACAAATGACTAATAGTTTTCTTTCATAGATCATGACCTAGATGACATTGACAATGATAAGATGTTATCTCCTTCTAGGAACATTGGGTCACTACCCTAGGAGGAAGAGATATGATATAGTCAACATGACTTGGTTTGAGAAAAGATTAAAGAGGAAAGGACCACTATCCTATGGTAAGCTAGTGTTTTATTGATTTATAGTTTTATTGTGTTATAAGGCTAGGTTTAGTTATAATATTGGGATTTCTTTATTTTTGTATTTTTGGTTGTTATTTTATTGCAAGATAATTTGCGGTTGGTGTGGGAGTATGTGGATAAAGAGAATTTGGTTAAAGGCATGATTGATGGGATTAGTGAAAGATAAAGGGCTATCTTAGGCAAAGGTAAGTTAATCTATATTTATGCTTATTGGCCTTGTATTTTTGTTTTTGTTTAAGTTAATATTTGAGCTTATCTAGCTTCCATGGTTAGTATGCAATGTAATGAATGAGTATTTTTACAGATGTCCAAGTCATAGAAGATTAGGATAAGGTATCCATTATGAACCCTAATTTGTAGCCTCTTCTTCATCATGAGCTTGAAGTGCAAAAGAGAATGGATCTCATTGCTCAATATGGAATAGATATGGCTTCCCTAATGTTAAGGTAATCTAATACATTGATGACTCGTGCTATAGAGGTATTGATGACTAAGAAAAGAGAAGAGAAATTAATCAAAATAATTAAAGATTTGAAGAAAGAATTAGCAAACTTAGAGGGAAATATACATGGAAGCACAATGGTGCATCGCAATCCAAAGGATTCCTTCTATTGGTGATTGAATAATTTCTTAGATGTTATGATAGTTTCCCATACCAAATAGGAATGTAAGATATCAACCATGGAAGCTCTTAACAAAAAGTTAAGGGATAGCAATTCTGAATGAAAACATTAGGCAAGCAACATAGGAAGAATAAGCTAGTTTACAAAAAGTGAACCTTTCTCCTTATAGATTAACTTAGATATGAAAGGATGATTAGTAAAACAAGGAATATGTTCATTAAAAAAATAGGCATTAGTAATGCATTGAAGTCATATGAGAGATGTGTGCATGTAAGAAAGAAGAAGAAAGAGATGGAGGTTCCTAGTGCTAGAAAGGAGAGTAGAAGAAATAGAGAGCCTACTATTGATGACCCTACAAATGTGATATCTTGGATATGCAAATAAAGAACCTAGACTATCCATTCCTCTTGCTTGAAGAAATCACCCAACAGTTGGTTGATGTGTTCAGCTATGAGGCTTTTGAGTTAGCCACAGTTAAATAAGGGAAAGATGATAGAAGTTATTCATAGTGGTATAGTTATAGAAAATTTTGTTATTTGTGTTGTTAGCTAGACTTGGTATTCTTATAGTCTTTTATACTAGTATATTTATGACTTTTTATTTTTTTAACAGTTAATTTTGGTTTTATTTTCACAAGTGTAGAGGCTCTAAGAGGTTTTGAAAGTGGTGTGAAGGATGCAAGAGATACTGAAGTGATGAGAAATATTTCCTCTATCAATGATAAGGCTCATGATAATGGACGTGATAGAGAGAAAAATGATATTTTAGATATAATATTATTTTATATTTTATATTTTTGTTTATGGATGTTGGATGAGATATATTTCTAGTAGATATTTTATGGATTGTTAGCTATTATATAAGAACTATTATGTTTGTGGCTTTTTAGGTTTTTGTGTTTATAGTTTTATAAATTTCTTATTTTTGTAGTTTTCTAATATTTCTATGTTTTTATGTTTTTATGTATGTCTGATTTTTGAGATTTTCATTTAGCGCATAGATGAAAGAGCATGCAATACAAACTAAACATAAAAAGTAATACTAATAATTATGCTTGATGATAGAAATAAATATAAGCTAGAAAACAAATAATGTTAACAATAAACATTAAAATAATAAAAAAAACATAAATAAAGAGTTAGAAAGCTATGCTTTGGCCATGGATTTCTTTACATGAAAATAAGTGGGACACTTGATTATCTTAATTGACTCAATAAGTTCTAATTTGCTAAATCCTAAGTTCATGAATTCATAGGGGTTTGATGACCATGAAATAGTAGCATCTATTTCTTCTATTTATTTTTTAGTGGTTGTTTGTCCAATTAATGTAGGCTAGGATGCTAGAATAGTGTCCTATATGAGATATAATCATGATATGATGAGGACTTTAGGGTATGTGTAAATAACTACCTTCTTATTCCTACATGAAAAGTGGATCTCTGACTACAAGGAAGAGGATACAACATGATCTTAAGCTAATAGAGGTCATCCTAAAATAGCATTTATTTTAGAGGGATCTCTTATAATAGTGGATATTGCTTTAGATGAAATACAACTCCACACAAAATAAGAAAACTTAATAGCTTTTATGATGTCTACTTTGGCTTCACTAAATGAAATTAAAGAAGATTTGTAATTCAAGAATATGACCTATTTCTTTAAGCTAAGATGGTTGATGATTGACCATGAAATAAAATTGGATCCTACTTCGTCATTCACATCATTTAGAGTTTCAAGTTCACTCTATAGCTTTTTTAGCTCAAAATCATCTATAGTAGTTTAGATACGACGTTTTGCATTATTAGCCATATTATTTTTTCTTCTTCTTTTCTATTCATAAAAATAAAATCATGCATCATTGTATGATGCTTATCCTTAAACTTTAGTTTCGATGTCCAATGTTGCCTCCTACATCAATTCTAACACTAGCTTGTGTAGCAATTTTTTCTTGACATACAATATCATTTTACTCTTTGATATGCTGCATCAATCCTACTTCTAACATCCAAAGTCATTATCCAGATCAGCCACATTTTCAACATTTGCTACAGTTGCACATCATTATTCTTATTAAGAATCTTCTAGAAGATTCTATGGATCCCAAGGCATTATTTTTATATAATCTATGATGCATTTATGGCCTATAAATAAGGGAAGACTCCTAAGAAAAAAGGGGTTGGTAGTTGGAAATTTGATAAACATTGAAATATTATAGCAATTAGAAATTTTGGAAAACTCCTTAAAGACAAAGACTTTTGCAAAAGGACATTCTTATTTATACTTCTTTAGCATATTACAAAACTCTATGTGATTCTTAGCTCCTTAGAAATTTTTCTAATTATTTCCTTTTCCTACTGATACATTGTATCTTCTTCATGTTTTCCTCCCAACACTTGGAGAAATTATATTGGATCTAAATCAATACATAAATCTCATTCAATCCCATTCCTATCACTTTTTCTAGTTTCAAATCTATAGTGCTTTTGTGGAATCTACATTAGGTGCACACATCAGAGAGAGAGAACAAGATAATGCAACTTCCTATCAATTGGTTTTGATCCCTACCTTCATCTTCTAGATATTTATGCATAAATGTTAGTATTGCTAGTTACTTGGGATTCTAGAAATGACTTAAGTTGATGTACGTTAACAAATGGGTATTTTAGAGGGCTGGTTGAGTGGTAAATTATCATGACCCTAGAAGGAAAAGTTAAATAGATGATGTAAGGTCCTTCCCATAACATTTGGAATTTAGTGCATTGTGGCACATGCATGGAATTCCAATAAAGAATCTTATCTTTAGGTTGAAATGAAATTTTTCTTATCTATGCATCATGGTGTTATCTTTTGTGTGTCTTGTGAATTTCATTCATCATTAGGGATATCCTTTGGATTTCATCTAGCACATTAAGTATCATAAGATCTACTTTTAGATTAATGTTTAGGTAAAGCTCATAGGCTTTTGTTAGTGCACAAAGTTTAGCTTGGATTATAAGTTTGGATAACTTTCCGTATACTAACTCACAGGGAGAGTAGCCTATAGCAATTTTTTAGGTTGAATGATATTCCCAAAGAGCATCATTAAGTTTGGTACTCTAGTATTTCCTATATTTACTAATATTTTGTGTTAAAATTCTAGCAATCTTCCTATTGGTGACTTCAGCTTGACTATTGACTTGCAAGTGATAGGGGATTATAAGTTTACATTACACCCCTAAGTGTTAAATCAACTTCTAAAAAATAGACCCTATGAAATATTTTTCATTATCTAACAAAAGTTCCCTAGGCATACCAAACCTATTTACCACCTATTGTTGTACAAATTAAGCTATAGTGGTAGATGTATAGTCAAATATGGGTATAGCTTCAACCCATTTGGTGCAGTAGTCAATAGAAACTATGATGTAGGCATTCCCATTAAACATGTAAGTGATGCATCCCATGAAGTTAATTCCCAAAGGATTGAAAGGATTTAATGGTTGGATCCACTATGGGACCCTTCCATTCTTATGGTCATTTCTCCATCTTATTGACATCACTTATAGGAACAGAAGAAATGGTGAGCATTCCTAAAAATCATTGGCCAAAATTATCCTACAATGAAGATCTTAGAAGTCATTCTCCTTTTACATAGTAGCCCCTACAAGGATCTTCATGAGCATCCTAGAGAATCCACAACTCATTTGCATCAAGTACACATCATTGTACTTAGCCATCAACATAAATCTTGTTAATATTACTTGGATCTTCATGTAATGTTTGATCTCATGAAGAAATTGTTGTTTCTTCTTATAATCCCTCTCAACTAGAGTCTTCTGTATGAGAAGATAAGAAAGGAATTCTTCATACTAATTGGTAACCTTTGTTCCATGAACTTTATATTAGAAATTAGCAATGCCAACATTGTGGTTTTATTGAATATTAAAATATAATTATGTGATAGTGCCAAGATATCCTACTAGATGATTTTGGAAAGATATAAATTAGATCTAACGAAAACTAAAGACAATTTATTGGAAGCTTCATGTAAGTTAGAGAAGATTTGAAGATTATTCTAGTAAAGCTAGATAAGAGTTAGAAAAACCATGAGATATCTAAAGATAAACTTGAAAATAACTTGCTTATTAAGTAAGCAATTACATGTATTTATTATGATGAAAATTAATAGAATTACATTGCCTAATCATTTACCTTGGTTTGGCAAGGGCTTGGGGATCACTTTCTTTTCCGTTATTTCTATCATAATGGCATTACATGTATGATGGAAGTTTTGCTTTGATGCGATGGTTTCTCCAAAATTCCTAACATCAGTTTTTCTAACAAGTGCTATTAAAGTAGGTTGATGGAGTGGTTATAGACAATAGATAGGCTTGTTGGTCAAAACTGAATCATATGGAGTGTGCTAATGAAAGATATCTTGGCACAAAAGAAGTGTGATGAGGCCCTTCAACCTTCAAAACCTGCAAATATGTCAGATGATAATTGGAAAAGGTTGCAAGAAAAGGCACTAACACTAATTCATCCCTATTTGAGCAATGGAATTTTGGCATCTATTTATAATGAAATAGACCCTTATATTCTTTAGGTAAAGTTGAAAAATAGATTTGATAACACTTAAGGTTTAAATTAGTTTCATATTTATTTTGAACATTTTTAATGAAAAGATGAAAGAAGTTGTTTCTTTGCAAGATCATCTAGATGATATGATGGCTTCTATTGTTAAATTTGAAGAATATAAAGTAATTATTCAAGAGCTAGTGAAGTGTTATGCTATTTTAAATTCTTTACCTGAATCTTGGAATACAATTATTATAGTTATTACTACCTCTATGAGTGCCAATATTAATTCTTATGATGGTGTAGTTTCTACTCTTCAAGATGCAAAAAGAAGATTACCTGAAGGATAGGGTTAATTATCAAGTAATTATTTTACAATTTCAAATAGAGATAGATCTAATAAATGTGATCGAAGTAGGGGACCTAATTAGAGTATGGAAAGAGGTAAAAGTAGATGAACTTCTAAAAGAAAGATTGAATGATGGCTTTGCCACAAAATTGGTCACATGAAGAGGGACTATCATGGTTACAAAGCATGGGAAGTATCATTGTAACAGAAAGAAAAGATAAAGTTAGAAAAATTAGAAAGTAATGTAGGTCTACAAATAAATCATACAAAGGGTGAGCTTGCTTTTGAATTTAATGTATTTAATCATCTACAATATTTTCTTTAAACATAGGAAAAGAAGTTTGGATTGTAGACACAGGAGCCTCATTTCATACTTGCCTTGATTAGTCTATTTTTACTTCCAATTAGCCAATTTCATTATGTGTTGTTCATGCTACTAATGGTGTTCTTGTAAAAATTCCTAGTATTGGAAGTGTTGTTTTACAACAACCAAGTTTGCCTAAAATTACTCTTAATAATGTTAGGCATGTTCTTAAAGTTTCTAAAAGGCTTATTTCTATTTCTCAACTTGATGATTTGGGTTTAAATTTTTTCATGTGGTAATAATCAATGGAAAATTACCAAGGACATTTTAACAATTTTGAAGGGTAAAAAGACTAGCACAATGTATACTTTAGGAGTTAATATAAGTTTGAAGGATGATTCTATGGCTCTAGTTGCTACAAGGGAGGATAGTAATTTATGGCATAAATGGTTGGGCCATATTAATTATTCTAATTTAAAGGTACTTCAATCCCATTCTTACATTCCCAAATTGGTAGTAAGTTACACAGAATTTTGTAAAGATTGTGTTGTTGGTAAATCAAAAAGGGTGAATTTTCTTAGAAATATGGAACATAGATGAGGTAATAAATTGGAACTTTTTTATTCTGATGTTTGTGGTCCAATAAATTTAGCATCATTAGGTGGTTCACTGTATTTTATTACTTTCATTGATGATCATACACAAAAAGTATGGGTATTTCCAATAAAGTCCAAGGATGCAATGTTAAATATTGTTAAGTCCTTTTTTGCTAAAAAAGAGATAAAAATAGGTTTAAAGTTGAAATGTTTACTTATTGATAATGGTGATGAATATACTTCAAATGCATTCAATAGGTTTTGCAAAGAAAAAGGATTTTGGCATATTTGTCCTCCTCTTGGAACTCCATAAGAAAATGGAGTAGCAAAAAGATGCAATAGAAAATGGGTTAAATGTGCAAGATCTATGATTATTGGTGCAAATTTGCCTAAACATTTTTGGGCTAAGGCTATTATGACTGCTGCTTATTAATGTAATGGATCACCACATTCCCCTTTAAATAATGAAGTACCGGAGTCCCTATGGAGTGGGAGACATGTTTCTTATAATCAAAGTTTTTGGATGTGCTACTTATATGAATATACACAAGGAAAATATAGCTAAATTTGATGATAAATCAAAAAGAAGTATTTTTGTGGGTTATGGTAATGATGAATTGGATTTTAGATTATAGGATCTTAAGGCAAAGTAATTTGTAAGATCATAAGATGTTAAATTTCAAGAAAATGTAATGTTTTATGATTTTCAAAAGGAAAAGATTTTTGATTTTGTTACACAATAGGTTCCTAGATTTGTTTTGTGGCCCAGAGAAGATATACAAGAGAAAGTGGCAAATCAAAATACTCCAGAATTTCTTGATAAAGATGAGGAGAAAGGAACTAATGAGGGGGAAAATCTTGCAAAAGATACATCACATGGGGTAAGACATTCAAGTAGAATAATACATCCTCCAATTAGATTTAAAGATTATTTTCTTTATGCAGATTGTGGTGAACCTGAAACAATAAAAGAATCTCTTGCAAGTCTTGATGTAGTAAAATGGAAGGAAGCTATGAAATGGGAATGGAATTCACTCCAACAAAATAGAACTTGGAATTTGGTGGAATTACCCAAGTGATGTAAAATAGTTCAAAATAGATGGATTTTTACTTTAAAGAAAAATTAACACCAAGAAAAATATTGGTGATGCATTGACTAAAGTGGTTGCAAGGGATGTGCATGTTTCTTGCACAAAATAACTTGGAATAATGGAGATGTAAGACTGCAGCTTGGAGCCAGTGCATCTCTAACTTGAAGATTTTTCAAAGTTTTCTTCAAGTGGAAAAATTGTTAACTATTAGTTAATGTAAAAAATTAAACTATCAGTAAATGTGAAGAAAATTCTTCCTCTATTTTTATCAATTTAAGTTATGTCTATCATAACTTCCAGCTTTGTATCTTTCCTTGAGATATGATTAGAAGTTTCTAAAATTATGTAAATTTTGTAATAGAAAAAAGACTATTATTTTCTCCTATAAATTAAAGGCTAGAAAGATGTGTTATGTACCACTAGAACAGCAACAATAAGCTGTGAAAGTTATCAAGGATGGCTTGTGTCCTTGGGATATTTTCTCTAGATAAAGGAAGAGCTTTGCACTAGTTCCCATGGTTTTTTCCCCACTTTGGGACTTTGACATAAATTTTTGTGTGTTTTTCTTGTTGTCTTTGTCATTACAATTTGCATATTTAATTAATTTTCATAACACTTTAATGGACTTAACAAAGAGAAGTTCATCTAGAAATTGATTAGATAAGGGTTCTTCATCCTCCCAGCTATTCCATCTTAACCAAGATAAATGATCAACCACTACATTCTTAGTTCCTTTTCTACCCACCATGGTAAGGTCAAATTTCCATAAAATCACTAGTCACCTTATAACATGGGAGCTAACCACTAGCTTGTTCATTAAAAAATGGATCACACTATGGTCCTTGTGCATAAAAATTAGGTATCTAAGCACATAGTGCCTTAGTTTTTTCAACGTATACACCACTATCATAAGTTCTTTCTTAGTGGTGGAGTAGTTAATTTGTGTACCCATAATTCTTCTGCTTAAACAATGGATGTAATATGGATATTTTTTATCATCCTTTTATGTAAGCACCACTCCTAAAGCATAGTTAGATCCATCTATCATTATCTGGAATGGCCTTGATCAATTTAAGGTGCATAGAATTGAATTTTCTAAGAGTTTCTACTTTAAGTATTAGAATAATTATTCGCATTCCTTGGTCCACTTGAAGACTACATCCTTTCTTTGTAAGCTTTGTGTTGATGCATAAATTTTGGTCATGCTAACATTGGAAAAACTCGTTTGAGGAGACTATAGCCTAGGGCACCTCCTGTATAGGTACGGAAACTCGGGAATAGTCTCAGCTAGAAAGAGCCATGTGACCAAGTGATAGAGAGATAGAGAGATAGAAAACATAGAGAGAGATAAAACATAAAAAAACCTAAAGGAGAGAGAAATAGGAACCACCGACAGGATGCATGGTTGTGTCGCAACAAGAATCATGTGTAGTTGCGATCAAACATCACCAATGCCCTTCGAACCGCCAACTGCATAAACAGCATGCACAGATCCACTGTCCACCACATGCCATTTGCTAAAATAAAAGAAGATAGAAAGAATATCCACCGACATGATGCATGGTTCTGTTGCCGCAAGAATCATGTGTAGTTGCGATCAAACATCTCCAATGCCCTGCGAACCACCAACTATTGTTGCTGCACACACTGCCAACCACCCAAAGAAAGAGGAGGTTCAATCCATGGCTTCACGGCCCTGGCCTCACTAGCCTAGGGCTTCTTGGCCTAACTTCTCCTCCTCTCCTCCCTCCAAATCCATCACCTTGATGGCTTTTTATAGCCAATTTTAGGGTTAGGGTAACCCATCTTTTTTTTCTAATTTTTATTTTTAATTTTTTTTTATTCTTCTTTCTTTTTTTAAGAAAAAAAAAACAAAGGCCCTATGCCAAGCATGGGCGTGTTGGTACCAACACTTTGCTAGTGATTTGATTATCTTAAAGAAATTCTCAATGAAGAACTTATAGTAACTAGTATGGCTAAGGAATGACCTAACATATTTTACTATTTGAGGTTTCGTGGTTATTATTTAGATCATCCTTACTTTTTTAGGGTCCACCTCAATTCTTTTTTCTAAAATTTGATGTTCTAAGATAATGCCTTCTTGGATCATTAAGTGGATCTTCTGCCAGTTGATCCATATTTTCCTTTCTACATAACATTTTAGCACTTGCTGTAGATGGTCCAATGCTCATTTAACATTGATACCATAGGTAGAGAAGTTATCCATGAAGACTTTCATACCACTACTAATTTTCTATTGGAAGATGCTCAGTGCTAGGTGTTGGAAAGTTGCAAAAGTATTACAAGGGCCAAAGTGTTGACCTTTTGGTATGCCAAAACCTTAAGAAAAATGAAAAACATAGAATGTTTATGGAATAGGATGATTTTTCATAACATGAATGAGAACTCAAGAAATGAGATCTAGAAAGAGATTTCAAAGTAGAGACTACATGAACAAGATGAGAGCATGGACATGTACGATAACTACAAGCTAAATGAAGATGCTTCAAGGATTCAGAGGAAGTTAAATCAATAAGAGAAAGCCTTTGAAACTAGAGCTCAAAAGTTTAGAAGATGTCTCTAAGAAACATAAGACTTCTTGGTTTAGAGAAATTCCATCATAGGAAGACGTCTCTCAAAAGTAGCAGACATATCCTATTTAAAGAATATGTCTCCCCAAAGATGTTCCATATTGAAAGAAGATGTCTCCCTAGAGTTGAAGCTAATTTTAGAGACACATCTCAATTTTAAAGGAGATGTCTACACTAGCCATTAGATAGTCATTGCATGAGTTTTGAAGTATTTTTGAAAACTCTAATGCTATAAGTAGATTTCAAAATCTTGGATATTATGCAAGCATTTCCAACATCAAACCTATCATTGTCTATTTTATGCTATTGTACTTATGTACTTGAATTGTCACATTATTTTCTTGATTATTTTGTAGAACTATGCTTCAAAGTACAAGGACCTATAATTTAACACTCTTTCCTTGTGTTTTTATTTCTCTCTTTCTTGTAGTCATGTGTGGTTGATGTGCTTCTTACAAGAAGGTATCATCATTAAGATTATCAAGATCCTACAGGATTGAATGTTTTTGCAGCATCAAAACATTCTAGAGTAGAGCTCAATTTTATAAAGATCATGAGATCCTTAAAATCACATTTAAAGCTTGTTGGGACCTTGCAGGGTTGAGTGGTTTTGTAGCGATGAAACACTCCAGAGCAGAGCTTAGAGCTTATATAGGATGTGGTATCCTTCAAACCACATTTTTAAGAAACAAAGTCTAGAGGTGTACAAGGATTCTACACTTCTAGTTTTGACATACCCAAGTTGGGTAACCACATAAAGTTTGGCTATGGTTTTGTAGCTAATCAATTTACAATTTGGAAAACTTATTCATCCCCCCTTATAAGTCTTCGGTCCTTACAAAGGACATTTTTTTATAT
The DNA here is from genome assembly GCA_015680685.1 of Gnetum montanum. NCBI lineage: Eukaryota > Viridiplantae > Streptophyta > Gnetopsida > Gnetales > Gnetaceae > Gnetum > Gnetum montanum. The sequence continues at coordinate 222,464 of MNCI01009686.1, forward strand.
GTAAAAGTTCCCTAAGGACTTGTGAACGTTGTCTTGGCCTAGTCTTCTAGTGCAATTTGAATTTTTTTATAGCCACTATAACCATCCAAAAAGCTCTAGTAATGGTAACCTATAATTATATCCAATGGTTGGTCCACAAATGACAATAGAAAATTATTTTTAAATGTTACCATACTTAACAACCTAAAGTTTATATAGACTCTACATTTTCCCTCTTTATTCAAAATGATATCAAGTGGGCTCATCCACTCACTATCTATTATAGGATAGATGAATCTAACCTTAAGAAGTTGCTCCACTTCATCTTTAATAACTTACTTAAACTTTGGATTAAGTCTCCTCTGTGGCTACCTCCTTGGCTTTATAGAGGATTTTGTATAGATTCAATGCTGGCATATGTGTGGATTTATTCTAGTTAAGTCATGATATGACTAGGAAAAATCTGTTGGTCATTTGTTTACAACTTGTAGCAACTTTCGTTTTCATTCTTTTGTGAGATTAGCATTCATAATTACTACTTGTCATTATCAACAAAAGCATACCCTAATATTTCTTGTAAAGTCTTGAGTTCAAGAGGATGCTGCTTAAAATGCTTAGGGATTTCTAACTCTCTCAAATCCATTTTTTCTTCTTTGTAGAAGAATTGATTATGAATCTACTCCATTTCATCCATATTATTAATATAAACACTTATGAGGAGCTCTACTAGTTCCATGCATATTGTTCAATAAAAACTATCATTTGTCATCAACCATTGGGTACATTACTATTTAGTGGTTGTTGCATACAGGCACCTTTGAATAGTTGATGTTTCAGCACACTTAGGTCATGTTGTGATAGATGTGATGTTTCCATGGCCCATATATTTTGCACACAATGACATCCTATGTCATTATATGTGATCCATGGAACTTGCTTCTTCTTTATTTTTTTGAAGTCATTTTCCTTAAAGATTTCCAAGGAAAGATCTCTGATCCTCATCTTGGTATTAATTATGCTAAGCCATGTCCTTCCTATGATAATAGGGAAGTCCCCCTTAGATTTATCCATCTATATTAGTAAGAAATCTAGTAGGTATGACCAACCATAAATACTGGTTAAAATGTCCTCCAATAATTCCAAAGGAACAGTGATGGATTGATTTGTAGCCCTAGTCTAATATTGCATTTCTTAAGTGGAGGTAGGTTTCAAGTCTTATACATCTCTTGAGAAATTAAGTCTATCCTAGAACCTATGTCCAGTAGAGCCTTGCATGAAACATTTCCTGTAATTTGCAAATAAGTCAAGGGACTCCTAGGAACATATCATTTCTTAGGAAGGTATACTACCTTGATCTGATTTGTTATTGCATGGGTTAATAGGACATCATGAACATTTAGGAAATTTTTATTTTAACACTACTCAATGGTAATTTCAAAAGTAATGGATGTAGGGTTAGCAACCACAAGTGTTTGTGCAGGTTTAGTTATACTATTAGGTCTGAAGAAAACCTTCTTTAATGGATTATACTAAAAATCACTTGGATGGTCATTTGGTTATAATTTCATGACCCTCGTTGCATTTTGTTATTGTGGCTATAGTGGAATTGTCCCTTGCATAGGTGGTGTAGCTGGAAATGGAGTAGTATTAGAGAATGCAAGGTGAGTTGGTGGATAGAGAGGAGGATAAGTGGAAGGAAACTCAATTTGTGAAGTGGGTGTTCTATGATATTTTTGGGCATAGTATTAATGAGAGATAGGAATGTGGCTTGCAGACATGAAGAGATACATGTTGCTAGACATTGTATCCATATGGGTCCAGCTACCTGCAAAGATATTGCTACTACAGTGGTGGCATCTTCCACAACTATGGGTTTTATCATTGTTGATATTACTCCTAAGGTTGAGGTCTCACTCCACTTGGGTGATACTATGATGAGTGGAACTATTACCAATAATTTTCTTTTGAATAAGAAACACTCTTGGGTGGTTGCCTTCTTGTTAATTTTGGATTTAACACATACACACCAAATTCTTACAGATGTGATACTATTAAAAAACATCCCTTGGAATGTTCATATTGATAAATTTCACATCCATCATCATCTATTTCTAAATCTACAACCTCATCAACTGCTACAATATTACCTTTTTGCTAATAATAATCTATGCATGTATCTGTTTCCCTTCTTTTGTCTCTATCTCTATTCCCTTGCTCCATTTTCTCTTCTACAATCTTGAGAGTAGTTTGGAACTTTGAATCTAAGGAGTCTTATATTTTATTCACCTTAGTTGATATTTCTATAACAAACTTCTAAATCAACATGATTTTCCTTTGCACCACTTCATGTGGTGGTGCTTCCTCCTTTAAGTCATAGGAACATACCTCCCTTTTGGCAATGGAGAATTTCCTATTATATTTCTTTGTACTTTCTAATTTTTTTGTCTCTCCTTATTCCTTTGTTACTTGACAAATTATCCATTGAATCCAATAAAACCCTCATTTCTAAAAGTCTTTCTTGGGCATAGACTTCAAGAGTTTCTCTAGTTTTATTACAAAGCTCATCTACTATGTGGTGAAGTTTCTCCTTTTGAGAAAATCCATAGCTTGGGTATCATTGTAAGAGAGAGTAATACCTATCCAAATATATATCCAATGATTTATGATTATCTTTCTTCCATCCTTGGATTTATTTTCTCTGGTTGGACACTCTGGAGTATGTCTAGTGCTTATCATTGAATAGCTCTAGCATTGTACTCCATTTGCAAATAGATTTCAACTTCAAGGATTGGTACCAACTTTCAACTTCTTTGATGAGTATCCTTGGGAATAATTTATAATTTTGCAACTCATTTTTAATGTTTTATAAGGCACATGCATCATGGAACACTTGTAAATAATGTTATAGACTAACATTGTACCCTCGTTCAAACTTAGGGATATTGTTCATGTCAATTTGTTTAATTCTACTATCCCTTTTCTGCTTGGTGGGAATTCAAATTGCTTCTAAACTATTAAGCATGTTCCTTGTAGCAAGCAATGGTTCATCATATTCATTATATTCTAAAGAATCGAAAGGGCCCTGGATCTATGATCTAAGCTAAAAGAAAAATGAGAAACTTAGAAAAAATAAACTCTTGTGAAACTCTCTTAAACTCTCTTACTAATGACTATGTGCTACTACAATTATATAGGTCATGATCTCCCAAGAATAGATTTGGAGAGAAAAGCATGAATGTAGGAAATCATGGGGATAATCCTTATCATCTTATTTAAGGATCTTCTTAATAGAGGATGAACTAAACATGGGATTAGATAGGAATTACATGAATAGAATCTCATATTATTTAATATAGCTTTATGAATGAGATCTATATAATTATTTTGTGGAACATTTAGTCATCATATTCCACATGTTTATGGTGGCTCTTATCATGGCTATGCATCCTATGATGTGACATGTTATGCCTTCATTCCTGATGATGCTTCACTACCTCTTATAGTTGACTATACTCCTTTTTTATCACTACAATGGGATTTCTAATCATCTCTATCTTGGTCCTAATCATTCTTCATTTAGTCTTAGCCACAATTCCTTCTATTGGAATTTAATGACAAGGATGGTAGTGAAGGTGGATTACTAGGAGAGTGGTGTCTCTAGTTCTTCTCGTATGGTCGTTTGATTGTTCTTTTTCTTTTTCTTTTGAATAATGGCTAGGAGAAGTTTGTCTTGAAGTTCTCCTAGTTCTGAACTCTTTCCTCCCCTCATCCTAGTTATTCTCTTAGGTTGATTATAATCATTGGTAAAGTGTGTCTTCCTCACTAAAAGGAGGAGAATATTGATGTTGAGATTTCCCTAAGAAGAATTTCACTATAAAAAAAATGGTGTTGGGATCTTCTTTCCCTTTGTGGCTTCATAGAATGCCTCCATGCATCGATCTTTTCTAAGTTGGGCATTTGTTAGTTGATAATCTTTGGAGGTATGGTTTGTTACCTCATACTATGGGCTAGATGATTTGAATCCCAACTTCATGAGATTGTCCATGAACATTGCAAAAATAGATCGATCGAGAGGTAACAAAATGTCTCCTTCCATATCCCTTTAGCATAGCTATTCATATTGATGGAGAATGAACATGAAATTTGGATTAGTAAGGATTTGACTATGCATAGACCACTTTCAACTATTGAGGTTTTTCACCGATAGTCCTTTTGGTTCCATCATGCTACTGATTGGAGTTATTGACATGTGGAGGTGAATCATTTCTATGAGAAGAAGCCATTTTAGTGATTTTTGATAAAGTATGCATTGATGTAATAATAATAATATTGATTTTTCTTAAAGATCATTTGTTATATTTTCCTTACAATAACTTTGTATGAATTCATCCTCTACTATTAATTTGCGTACTTAGCTAAACTAAGTCCTTGGCAACGATGCCAATGATAAGTAGTGGGTATGCCTTATGCCCAACCATACGAATCACTAGTACATACATGTGATCTAGGTGAATTGCAGAGACTTATTTACCTAAGTGATCAATATTTCTAAATGGTGAATTATGTAGTTGTGAGTCATTGTCTTCCCAATCTACACTTGTGTTAATCTATGCATATGGTTAAGTATAGTTGAGGCATAAGATATTTATTTAATTATTTTTCTTTTTATTATTTTCTCTTGCTTTCTAATGGATTAAATAAATAATGATTTAATATTTAAATTAGATAACTAATTAACCATTTCATTATCTTCCTAGTCTTAACGTAAAGTATCCATTCCCACATTCCACAAACATCTTGAATGTATACTAATACTTATGGGTTACCAAGTACATACTACTAGGTGTACCAAGTATCCATTGTTGGGATTACATCACATTAATACATTATACTTAAATTGGTCATACATATGTTTTTTACGAACTATATTATTAATTGCTTAATAATAGGAAAGTGAATTTTATATAAAGTAAACTACTAGAAAGTAAAGTTATGTTAGTTGAAGTGCTGCAATAGATAAAAGAAATCTCAATTTTATTTCTATTTAGGAAAATGTGTCCAAGTATAGATGCACTCAAATAAAATGCCATACAATTGCATGAATCTACACTATAAGCACTCAAAGGATAAATATTCTAACATCTATGGATTGAAAATACAAGATTTTGGCTAACGAAACAACTAAAAGGTGCCATAAATGTCAGGGGTATGAAAATTTTTATTGGCAATGCTTATGTCAATGTCAACACATCCTAAGATACATCAATGAGGATACATCAACGAGCCATCTTATTGATGCTTCATCACATAGGTTGGTCTAATTCTAGTTGTAGCTCCTTTATATACATCTTAAATCACTTTAATGTATTTATCAAGGATGTTTCCCCTCTACAAGGTCCACCAAATAATATTTGTAGGCACTCTATTATATTCTTTTTTCATGTGTATCATAAAAATATCCTCTATAGTAGATGTTCTTAGTATAAATAAATATTAGTTTTTTGATACTATTAATTCAAGTTTAATTTATTATATTTTCCTTACAGCAAATTTGTATGAATTTATTCTCTACTATTACTTTGTGCACTTAGCTAAACTAAGTCCTCAGAAATAATGCCAATGTTGAGTAACAGGTATCCCTTACGCCCAATCATACAAATCACTAGCATATATACATGATTTGGTCAAATTCCATGGACTTATTTACCTAAGTGGCTAATATTCATAGAAAGTGAATTATGTAGCCATGAGTCATTATCTTCCCAATCTACACTTGTGATAATCTATGTGTATGGTTAACTATGGTTGAGGCATAAGATATTTTATTTTCTTTTTATTATTTTCTCTTTCTTGCTAATTGATTAAGTAAATTAATATTTAATATTTAAATTAGTTAACTGGAAAATATTTCATTATCTAACTAGTCCTAACATACAGTAACCATTCCCATATTCCATACACATCTTGAACGTATACTAATGTTGTTGGGTTACCAAGTACATACTACTAGGCATACCATGTATTCATTGTTTGGATTACATAGAATTAATATATTATGCTTTAATTGATCATACTTATGTTGTTTATGAACTATAATATTAATTGCTTAATAACAAGAAAGTAAATTGCATATAAAGTAAATTACTGGAAAGTAAAGTTATGCTAGTCCAAGTGCTACAATGGATAAAAAAATCTCGATTTTATTTTTGTTTAGGAATATGTCCAAATATAGATTCACTTGAATAAAATGTTGTACAATCACTTCAATCCATGCTACAACTACTTAGAGGGAAAAGATTCTAACTTCTATGGAAAGAAACTACAAGAGTTTGACTAAGGAAACAATTGAAAGGTGTCATAAATGTGAGGGGTGTGCACATTTATATAGGCAATGCTTGTGTCAATGTCAATTTATTTGCATCAACGCATCATGAGATACATCGACAATGCTACATTGACACAACCATTTTATTGATGCTTCATCAAATAGGTTGTTCTAATTCTAGTTGTAGCTCCTTTATATATAACTTAAATCAATTTAATATATTTATCAAGAATGTTTCCCCTAAAAAAGGCCAACCAAATAATATTTGTAGGTAGTTTATCATATGCTTGTTTCAAGTGTGTCAAGAAAATAGCCTCTATAGCACATGTTCTTAGTATAAATAAAATTTAGTTTTTTGATACTATTGATTCAAGTTTGATATGCTACTCTATGATTCTCTTCCAAAGCTTCATGGTATAACTTATTAGCTTAATTCTTCTATAGTTTGTACAATTTTGTACATCTACTTTATTTTTGTATATATGAGCAACAATACCCTTTCTCTAATTTTTAGACATTTTTCCATTCTTCAAGATTTTGTTAAATAATTGTATCAACTATGAATCTCTTATATCTACTAGTGCTTTTCGAGCTTTATTAGAAATATTATTCGGTCTAACAACTTTATCATTTTTCATCATGGATAAGGTTGTCTTCATCTCACACAACAAAAGCCCATTAACTAAACCAATATGATTCTTCTTCTTCTTGGATATCTTCCCTTAGAAATTCTTCATTTAATTATTCTCGAAAATAGTTTTTGTACATATTCATAATTTCATTATCTTTTACCAAATTCTTTCATATGTCTTCTTAATGCACTTGACATAATAAATATCTTTACATTTCTTATTTTTGATATTTTTATAATTATATATAGATTTTTCATTGTTTTCATAGAAATTATCTATAACCTTTTGTATAACTTTATTTATTCAAAAATATTGTTTTGATATATGCATTTTAATTTAATACCATCATGGTACACCTTCGTCCATCCTTGAATGAATGGAGGACATTCAAAGATGTAAATCACTTCTAGGGACTTCATGTTTACAAACTTGTCCAGTTGCATGCAGAAGCGAAGATCCAGTATTTGTAAAGAAGGCAACCGGGAAATGTTGAGCCCATATCCCTGAGATTTGGGCATCCAGCCGAGGATAGTAACCTAATGGACACCAATCCTTCAATGTTATGCGGGAGTTGTTTAATGTTGGAGCAACAAATTGGACAGATTTGCAAAAGTCGGTGGCAGTTGTCCAACGTCGTGGCAATTTTTCATTATAAAAGTCTTAAGAGAAGGACAAGCTTCTAAGCTTTCAGGAAGTTCTTTTAACGCAACGTGCCTTGACACCCAAAGTATGCACTTCATCAGGCATGTAATGCAGATGCGGAGTGATTTCACGAGTGATTTCACGTTGGGGAAAGGCCTGCTGGTATCTCCCTTAAATATTTCCCTTTCCCTTTTAAAGTGAGCTGCCTAAGAGCTGGGACACGGTCATTCTCAACTTTGTCATTAACTGCTTTCTCTTCATTCAATCCAAGGTATAGGATTTGCAGACTGCTTCGCATCTGTAACCAATTAAGCAAGGACCACCAGTTTCATTATCACTCTCACTCTCACGCACGGACAAATGTCTAATTAAGTCCAGAACACTTGACTTTTACTTTTTAAATAATTACCTGGTGCAGGTTGACGGCGCAGTTTGGTGCATAGGCCAGGTACGTTAGTTGGTGGCAGCTGCTCAGATAAGGTTTTTGAAGGCGGCCTTGCACTCGCATGCTACTGTCATGCCTTCGCACGGTTTGCCATTTTTAAGCTCAAAATCCATGG
>MNCI01009698.1:0-15530 GCA_015680685.1 Gnetum montanum
TGGTGTAAAGGTAACTATAGGTAATGGGAAGAAGTTAACCATTTCTGAGATTGGATCACTTGCCTCCACAAAAACTCAAAGTAATAAATATGTTATTTCCTATATCTATGTTGTTCCAGATCTTTCAAAGAATTTATTAAGTGTGAGGTAATTATGTTGTAATGGGTATTATGTTGAATTTGAAAAAGAGGCTTGTAAAATTTCTAAGGCTTATGATGATAAAGGTATTGCTATTATCCTAAGAAGCAAGAATCAGATGTATAAGTTGCAGATGCAAAAGGATGTTCATTGTCTCATTGTCATTGAAGACATAGCATGGCTATGGCATGCTAGGTTAGGACATGTCAACTTTGGCTTAATGGACTACATGCAAAAAGGAGAAATTGTAAGAGGTATGCCAAATTTTTCTTTGCTAGATAATCATGATTATGACATATGTCAACTATGAAAAATTACAAGGTTATCATTTCCTAGAAAAGAACATAGATCTCAAGAAAAATTAGATCTAGTTCATATGGATTTATGTGGTTCCATGCAAACATTGAGCCTAGGTAAAAATTGATATATGTTAATTATAGTGGATGATTTTTCAAGATTTTCTTGGTGATATTTTATGAAATTAAAAGATGAAACATTGGGATTTTTTAAAGAATTCAAGGTAAAAGTAGAAAATCAAAGTGGCAATACAATTAAGAAAATATGAATAGATCATGATGGTGAATTTTTATCAAATGAAGTTGATGAATTTTGCAAGAAAAATGGGATTATTCATCAAACTACCACATCATTCACACCTCAACAAAATGGCATTGCTGAGAGAAAAAATAGAATAGTGGGTGAAATGGCAAGATGTCTACTCCAAATGTCAAGTTTAGATAATAAGTTTTAGGTAGAAGCTTGTGCAACATCAATTTATATTTTAAATACAGTGCATCAAGGTTAATTCTTGACAAAACACCATATGAATTATGGAATGGTTATCCACCCAATATCTCTCATTTGAAAATTTTTGGTTCATCTTGCTATGTGCAGAGCCTTGCACAAAACCAGAAAAAATTAGATATAAAGTCTAGATTGTGTATTTTTTCTGGATATGCGTTAAATTCCAAAGCATACACATGCTATGATGTTGCAAATAAAAAGGTGGTTGATTCATGTGACATGGATTTCATGAAGGAAATGTTCCAACATTATGGTAGCATGCCCATACCACAAAATGTCATGTTCTCTATGCATAAATTGGGCCAACATCCTGGAAAATTTACCAATTTTCTCAATGCCAACACAAGATGATGGAGGGTCCTACTAGTAGTAGAATGTTTTCTGATTTGGAGCTGCTTACACCTAATTTATCTACCCTCCTTTCAATTCCATCCCTTCAACATCAACATGGGTAATATACTTCTACCTATCCACACATAGGCATCCACATACAACAACCAGAAGACATTTTCCCCATAGGAATGGTTACCTCTTTTCAGCCACAATCATCATCTCCTAGCAGCACAAGTCAAGCACACACCAACTACTCCTTCCCATAAATTCCCATCACCACCCATCACCCAAAAAATACACAGATTCCTATCAATAGACATCACCCAAACAATACACATGCCACAAAATACCAGCTACATTCTTCTCATTTTTTTATCACAAACTAGCAGAAAATGTGTTTGCTACTGCCAACTCTGAAAAAAATGTGCTTGTTGTTGCCAATTTTGGACATGAATCCATGGTAGTAATAATCCTAAGATAGCCACATCCCAGCCACTTCCCTCTAACAACCAAAACCTGCATGGCCCAGGACTATCATCCCGCACTCCATCCTCATGTGGACTATTTTTCTAGTTTTATCCATGGAGAACATGAGCCACTCTACAACAGCATGGCCATCCATGGTGCTATTTTTCCTCACTTTACTGCTGCATCCGCATTCTCATCCACTACCCATTTTATTCATGCATTGGCCAAATACTATGGTCCCATTTTATCTTTTTCAACTTTCCAATAGTCCAACTGATAGATCATGCCACCACATTATGGTATTCCACACTATTTTTCATCCTCATTACCACCTTGTTTTTCATTTGTCTAGCAATGTCCAGGGTGGGAGAAAAATCATTCCAATGAGGCATCTATGTCCAATGCTACTTCATGTTGGGATAAATATCAAAGTGTTTCAAAGGCCAATGCTGTGTAGTAGCATCATTAGATTTCATTCCCTCTTCAAGGACAAACCTTTGCAATTGCACCTCCACAAATCATTCCATCTAGCACACCTTCTACATCAACAATGTTCACATCACAATAGATTCCATCCACTTCTTGGCTAGCTCAATATCATCCAACCTCCAACATGCTAGATACAAATTTTACAAAGTGCATGACATGTAGTCATTTTCATGAAGACACTACTCCACCACCCCAGGACATGGAATTTATTGAGAATTCTCTCTTGACTACCATGGACAATGAATTTTTTGTGCTACTTATGCTAATGGAGGGGTGTGACATTCGAAAGCATCAGTGACTAGAACACCAAGAGGTTTGCAGGTGAATAGCCTAACCCCAAATCCATGTGAGGGACATGCTAAAAAAATGAGGTGTCCTGAATGGTCTGGTCGATCAAATATGAACTTACGTGGTGATGAATTTTTAGTGACCTTCGTGTAGGAGTCAGGAAAATGATCAAGAACAAAACATAACGTAACGTGAATATGTAAATGTGTATTGATAGTAGAAGAAAGTGCAAAAGTAAATGCTAAGAAAATTGAAACAAATGTTGAGCATATAGAACTAGAGTTTGAGGGTGAAGAAATGCACCACCCAAAGATTGGGGCATGCAACTCTTAATTGAATAATATTTGAAGCTGGTATGCATAATTAGATAGACACAATAGTAGCATAGTGGTGTAGTCACAGTCTCTAGGACATCGTGGATGTGGTGTTGGCAACTACAAAGGAGATTGAACCTACTAGGTTGGCAATCATCATGCTATGTGGGTACAAGGAAGACTATCACATTACTTAGCTAGGTGTCAAGCTCGGGTGCTCAAGTGTGGGAGTGATGAAGATGCTAAAAGTGCTCTAATGCTTGATGGTTAGAATGATTTTTCCAACCAACCACTAAAATGCTTATTATCAAGGTATTTATAGGGCTAGGTTTGATGTGAGATGCAGACTTAATGCCACGTGGCCTGGGTCCCATGTAGCATGGGCATGGACAAGTCACGCTAACATTTTATGTTCAAAATGTCAAGCTCTAAGTGTTAAGCTCTGCAGGACAAGAACGGGAACTCAGAAATTGCCAAATTGTGACCACACTACCTAGATTGCATGTGCTGAAGTCTAAGGAACCACCATGTACCTATAAACAATGCCAAAACAAATGCAACTTGGAGTCTACACTTTAGGACTACGTCTTCCCCCTCTTCCAAGTAGGGTCAAGCATAGGGACAATTTTGGGGATCAATGAGGGTGCAAAAGTAAAGTAGACTACTGATCTTGGCCACCAAAGGGATATCAAAGTTGAAATAAAGGTTGATGCTAAGTTTTGGGAACTTCCAGAGGCATTGGAGGCATTTTCCATGTGTCACACTATCTATGCTACACAGCATGATGAAGCGTAGCATGAACACTTAGAAAATTTTTGCAAATTTTTACTCGTCATGTTGTCTATGTTGTGCAGTGTAGTAGAGAGTAGCACAAGTACTTTGATAAATTTTGCCAAAATTTGCAATGTTTCTTCATGGCACATTGACCACACTATGGGGTGTAGCTGGATAGACAACCTCAGAAGGTCAAAAAATTGCCAAATGCATTCTTCCATGTCTAGATAGCTTGATGAATCCTTGTTCAACACTTAGAAAAATTTGACCCTGAAACTTGTGTCACACTAGCTATGTTGTGCAGCATAGTGGAGCATGACAGGCCCAAAAGATAGAAAAGTTTCCTTTCATCCATCCTAAGCACTTTTGACAACCACTAGCCTGATGCCTAGGTGAATTGGCAATCGGAACATGTGTTATGTTGGGCAAGCTAGAGAGCATAATAAGCTCGAAGGTCTGAGAGATAGAAAATTTGCCAAACTATTTGGTCCATTCCAAGTAGACCTTGACCACTTTTGGCTTGAGATTTATGTATACTAGCCATGGAAGTGTGTGCTACGCTAGCTGTGCTAGGGAGTGTAGTAGGCAGACTTAGAAAATTTTTGCAAAAAATAGGACTCCCAGTGTGCTATGTTGGCTATGCTGCATAGTGTGACACCAGAATTAGAATTAGAAGCCTGAAATTGATGGTGCTTCATTGGACTCTCTTTGTTGACGTCTGGAGGATTGGCTTGAGAGACATCAACAAAGAATACAAAACATCATGATGAACATGACATCAACACCATTCGTTAGTGCCTACTTGGATAATGATTTACTATGCTTGAGAGTGCTGACGAAATGAGGTGTGATAGGAAATAGTTTAGGGAGATGTGTTAAGGAACAATGGATAGAGTAAATAACTTATGGGATGCAACTCCACGATGGCTTGTCACCAGAGCATGATCCCTCGCCAGGGTTCTTGTGAGGGAGTTAGCATGTGAAGGTGTCCTACACTTTGGATCTCGACCTCTCGTCGGAGTGCTTATGAGATAGTCAATCCAAGGCTAGACCGGTTGCAAAATGGTAATTGTGCCATTTGACTTGGGCACTTAGCTTGTGTCATTTTCTTTCCCCTTTCTTCTCTTTATCTTTTTTTCTTTATATTCTTCTTTTTTTTTTGCTTTATTTTTACCCTTTTTCTACTTTTTACTTTTTTTTTGTATTGCTGGGTGAACTATGCACCACATTTTCTTAGAGGCAACTGCATCACATCCGTAGAACAGGTGTTTCCTCCCCAGGATGAGTTGTGTTACATTCGTTTGGTGCTTTGACTAGCCCACAAAGGCTCCCCATGGGATGAGTTGTGTTATGTACGTCATGGGTTTAGTGGCTAACTGCAGGAAAGGTTACATGTGCATTGGGGAAGCTTGCAAGGGATGTGAAAGATTGCAAGATCAAGAGGTAGAGGTTTGTTTGGTTGAGGGGATAGTAAGGATGTGCACTCATAAGTAGCTAAGTGAGCCAAATCAGACACATCAGAACAATATAGTGTTTTGCCATCATGAGGAAACACATCCTTGAATGGCACCACCCAAGCTTCATCTTACAAATGTAACGCAGGGAAAATAAGAAAAGAAACCACCACATGAGATGAGGGCAAAGTCTTGCCTACTAGGGGCATTGCAAGGGTTGTGAGTGCTATGTCAGTTGTGTGCAATGTCCAAGGTAGGAAGGCCAATGCAAGCATCAATGGTGGCAGGTTGGAAAGCTCCAAAAACCACACTAGAAGTGAGTACTCAAGTGGCTAGAGGCAATAGTGATGCAAGTGCTCAAGAGTTCTCACCAAAGCTAGGAGCTAGGAAACCTAGCAACATTGCAGAGAATCATGCTATTGGACATTCTTCTAGGCTTAGGTGATGGTGAGGGTCAAAGGATAGCAGTGTTGTGACTAGGTCATAGTGCTACTGATGATGAGAACTACAATCAAAATGATTGGCAGTGATTATGGTAACTTTGAAAGGTTAGCAAGTTGCCAAATAGCATCTTCAGAAGATCATCAAGATGTTAGGGATAGTGACGTTGCAAATCTCCTAGAGGGTTTTTCCTAGATGACGTGAACTTCATTCTAGAACTACAACAGCCCACCCTATTCTACCTAAGAGGTGTGGGCAAGTGATAGAAGATTGAAAGTATTCTCACTTGCTTGTTCATAGAACTATGTGTGTTGGACTATAGATGCTGAACTATGAACCTAGTTTTAGGTCTTGGTAGACTACTTACTATGCTAGTTTAAGGTCCCAACAGATCATGTTCCCAGTTTAAGGTTTGCGTAGACCATGATGTGCTAGTTTAAGGTTCTAGTAGACCACTATGCTAGTTTAACATTGTAGCAGATGGTGGATGGCCAGTTTAAGGTCATAGTGGACCATGCTGTGGGTGCCAGTTTAACATCATAGCCCAAGGACATTTTGTACCAGCTTAATTTCATAGTAGATGATCTATGCTAGTTTAATGTCATAGTAGATGTTCTATGGGAATTTAACGCCATAGTAGATGTTCTGTTCCAATTTAACATCATAGCAGATGTTCTACTTACCTTGCTCCTATCGTTGGTATGATACTACATGTCAGGTGTAGTACGGCTTTAGGTACAAGTGGTTAATAGGATTGGCAAACTCATTGCCATCTAGATCAGCAAGCTTGAAGGCATCATTGTTCTTAGTAATCAAGAAAGGCCCTTCCCAGTTAGCTGAGAATTTTTCTGTGGGCTCACAAATGACCTTGAGGACCAAGTCCCCCTTGTTAATTGGGTGTTGATGCTAATTGTGGTAGTGCTTTTGCTGTCTCTTCTCTTGGTGCCACTTGATGCAATCAAGTGTTTGGATGCACTCCTCATCTATAGAGTTGAGGTTGATTGTTCTCAACTCATTGTTTTGAACCTCATCACTGAAGCTTGAGAGGATCATGCGAAGTAATAGGACCTGTAATTCAAGAGGCAACACTACTTTAGATCTGTACACAAGACTATATGATGTTTTACCTATCATAGTTTTGCATGTTGTGCAGTAGGCCCATAGTGCATAGACTAATTATTCATGCCATCATCACTTGCTTATTTTAAGAATACTCTTCAGAGTTGATGATAACCTTGTTCATAGCCTTTGCTTGATCATTCACTTGAGCATAGTATGGTGATGAGAAAGAGTGTTTGATGCCAAGGTTTTCATAGAAGGCTTTAGTTTTTGCACTGCTAAATTGTGGCTCATTGTATATGACTATAGTCATGGGGAGACCAAACTAGGTCACTATGTTGTCAAGAATGAACTTGAAGCTTGTTGTGATGTTGTCTTCCTAAGGGGAATAGCTTCAACCCACTTTGCGAAATACTTAGTTACAGTAATGATGAAGATGTGTCCTATGGAAGACTTAGGTATTATAGGTCCTATGATGTCCAACCCCCAACATTGGAATGACCACGTGATCTACGTAGTATGCAGTTCAATAGGTGACACATGCATTAGGTTTTCATGCTGCTAACACATGTCACATGTCCTAACCTTGGAGATGTAATCGTGCTCCATGTAAGTGCAGTAATAACCTAGATATCTAATTTTTGTTGCCATTGCCCTAGGAGCTATATGACCTCCACATAGTCCCTCATGGACTTGGTCAACAATCTTTTGTGCTTCACTTCCGCTAATGCAAGTTAATAGTATTTCATCATAGGATCTATGATATAAGGTGTTGTCACCTACGAGGATGTATTGCTGTGATTGTTTTCATACTACGTTCTTTTGGGTAGATGTTAAGTTTTGTGGGGGTTCTCCCTATTGGAGGTATGTCTTAATATCATCATACCACTCTTGGGCATGAGCTGTAGTTATGGATGCGATGCTTGTTGTGTGAGTTATAGGTTTAGTACAATCCACTATTGAAGCGAGCAAAGTGGAGATCATATTTGGCACTATGCTTAAGGCTAAATTAGCTACTGCATCATCTATGGTGTTTTCATTGTAGGGGATATGTTGGACATCTATGGTTGCAAATTGTTTAAGCAAGTGTTTTGTCAGATCATATTAAGGTTGTAGATGTTGTACCTTACAAGTGTAAACCTCTGTGACTTGGTTAATAACTAGCTACAAATACCTCAGACTGCTATGTTTTGAATTCCTAACTCTTGAGCTGCTAAGATGTCTCTAAGAAGACATTTTTACTTTGCCATGTTGTTTGTACAAAGAAATGCAAAGTGATATGCAAAGGGTCAGATCTCCCTGAAGGGGAATGTGATTACGTTAGTGGTACTACCACCTTATGTGATCAAAGCACCATCAAAGAGTAAAATGACCTCAAAATTTGTAGGTACTTGGCTTATACTAATGACATGCTCATCTAGGAATTCTGGATCTATTGTTTCCTAACTATCTATGGGTGAAGCCATGAGTTTTGTGGCTATTCCTTGACCTTTTGTGAATGCTTGCACTATGTAGTGCAGGCCAAACTTTGCGGTTATTGCCTTCCACCTTACTATTCTACTACTTTCATATATGTTCATTGTAATAGCCCTAAGTACGTTGCTCTTGCAGATGACATTGACTTGATTGTGAAAAAGGTAGTATCTCCACTTTTTAAGCCAAAGGCTAAGGTCAGATAGTTTTTCTCCACATTGTTATATTCTTCCTTATGTGCTACTAATGCAAGGGTTAAGTAGTACATAGGGACCTTAGAGCCATCGTCTCACTTTTGACAAAGTAGGGAAGCAGTAGATGTGTCTGAAGTTTCAAGGTAGATGTAAAAAGGTTTATCTCTTTGCAGAGGATAGACTATTGGAAGTTGAGCCAACTCCTTTTTCAAGTTGTCAGATGCCTCTTGGCATTAATATATCCATTCAAAGTGGATTCCCTTTTTGAACAAATCTTGGATTGGCTACAACTTATTAGTTAACCTTGTGATAAACCTACATATGAATTGTATCCTACCTTGTAATCCGTGTAACCCCTTAAGGTTTTTTGGTGGTGCCAAGTTGGTGATGGCCTTGACCTTGTCAAAGTCTACATGTATTCCTGCTTCTGATCCCACAAAGCCTAACATGTGACCAATTTTGACACTAAAGACATAATTTTTGGGATTAAGCCTAAGGTCATGTCTACATCAACATTTGAATACATGGTCCAAGTCATTTGCATGGTCATGATCCATTTTGGACTTAATCATTATGTCATCCATGTAGGCATTAAGCAATTTTAGTAGATAGTCACTAAAGATGTATGTCATTACACATTTATATGTTGCTCCTACATTTGTTAGTCCAAAGGGCATCATTGTATAACAAAATGTACCCCAGGGGGTCATGAATGTAGTGGTAAGCTAGTGCTCTAGGTTGATGTGAATTTGGTTGTACCCTAAGAACCCATCTATGAAGGATAACAAGGCATGACCAGTTGTAGTATTGACAAATTCGTCAATACTAGGTAATGGAAAATCATCTTTAATGGTTGTCTTGTTTAGGTCTCAGAAGTCTATGCAAATGCGTATACTCCCATTTTTCTTGGGGACAACTACAATGTTCAAAACCTAGTCTGCATAGTCAACTGCTCGAGTGCAACTATCTTTGTAAAGCTTAGTGATCTCATCGAGGATGGCCAACATGAGCTTAGGCTTGGATTTATGAGCCTTTTGTTTAACTAGTTTAATGCATAGATCTAGGATAATGTTATGCTATATTATACGTAGGTCTAAACCTAGGATATCCTTGTAGGACCATGGAAATGCCTTGACATTGTTATTAAGGACTTTAGAGATTCTTTGTTGGATTTGAGGCTCTATCAAGGAACTAAGTTTCAATGTTTTTGTCTCACCTTTTCATGTTGTTATAGGGACTTTTATGAGGGGATCCTCGGTCACGTCACTTGCTTCTAAGTCGAGAGCTTGGACTAGATGTTCTGGCTAATTTAGTAACATTTCTAGGGATGCTATGTTTGTGTCATAGGTAAGTGGTTTGAAGTCCAAAAGTTTTGTGTTTATGCATCTCATGAGTTTTCCATAAGGTCTAGTCAAGGCTAAGGGCAAATGAAGACTCTCATATGCATTCATTTTTTTAAGAGATCCTGCAAAATAACCAGAAAAATATCAAGCAGCACCTATTTTAATAAAGTGAAGTGCATAGAATAAGGAAGAAAATGCTATGAAAATTAACTATGTAGTATCTAAAGTGATTTATTTATATATTTTTTATTATTTTTATTATTTTTTCCCTACAGCCTTGATTGGTCACAAAATTGTCAGTTTAAGATCATAGTGGGCTATAAGCTATGTGTGGAGTGTAAATCTAAACAAAGCTTGAAATGTTTGAACGTGAGAACAAGCTAAATATTTATTGGGCAAGCAGAAAATGCAAAAAATTTTCTAAGTGTAAGAAGCTGAAAAAGTTAGAAAATTTTTCTAACTCTGGATGTTACACTGCACAGGACATGGGATGTTCCGTGTTACGTGTGGGACATGGAGCATCCCACATTACGCATGGGACATGGGATGTCCTAGAAGGATGACATGTCATTTGACCTTGAAGGGTATAAATAGAGGTTTTATCTATGGTAAACCTATCATTTTCACTGTTAAAGCCAATAGTCATCCAAGCGTAGCACAACCAAGGTAGAGCATAACAACCATAGAGGGAAGCCAAAGCATGACAATAGGAGAGCCAGAGTGTGACAACAAAAAGATGGCACGTAGGAGTAAGCGTAGAAATCTTGGCCTTGCCAACATTGATGAAGGTGAGTACACCCTATGGTATATTCCTAGGGCACACATTGAGGAGCACCAAGAGATGCTATTTGCCAGGTAGGCCATCATGCTCCACTCATGATTTTTCATTCTTTCTTGTTTTCTAGATGTTTGGACTTTGGGTTTTGGGGGCTTCAAAGGTGGCTTGCCATGGGTAGGGATCACCATCATTGCTACCATTTCCATGACCACTGTGTCATGGCCAGGGAGAGAGTGTGCACCATGGATCTTGCTTTTTTCTTCTTGGCATTAAAGGTTTGCAATGTCCTATGCCATGGTGCTAGGCAAGGGTTTCACCAAGGATTTCTAAGTGTTTAGTGCCATGGGATGGGGTGAGCTTTTTTGTAATGCCCCACATCATGAGATGGAATGAGAGTTTTACATGTGCCATTAGCATAGTGCATTAGGAGGGTTTTGGGCAACTTGTGTTCCATGTTGCTTAACAAGGATCACATGTTTTGAGTGGTGGGATGGGATAGGGATTCCATGGATGTCCTGTGTCGCAGTGTAGGACAAAGGTTTTTTTTTTTATGATGTCCCACATCATGGGACAAGACTCAGTTGAGAAAATCAAGGTTCATGGCTATCAAGCTCTAGGCATCCCTGAGAGTGTGACAAAGAGTTGGAAAAATTTTGGAACTACTACATTCAATGCTTGGAAAATTTTGCACATTCTACCATTGTCATGCTTCTTGGGAGCATGAACAACAGTTAGAAATTTTTTTTGCTAGTTGTGCTACAATCATCACACTCCCTGAGAGCATGAAAAACACTTAGAAAAAATTTTATTTGGAAAGTGTCACACTCTGTGGGAAGCGTGACTAATAGTTAGAAAATTTTTGAGTATTTTTTTAAATATTGTAACATTCAGAAAACTTGTAAGTGTTAGTTTTTAAATTTTATTTTATGCATCATTTACCTTTTATTTTTGTTATTATTTTTACCCTTTTCCAATACTGACACTTTCATTACTATGGCATTGTAGGGTCCGATTGAAACCTATCCTCATTATAGTTGAACTAGTGGGGATCCTATGTTGTATGAGTGATCCCATGCCAAATGTCCCCACACCACATGCACACATAGGATACTAGGTAGTCTGGTTTTGAGAGGATGCACAAGAATTTTTAGAAGTCCTACTTCACCACTTTAGTGTGATCATATGGTTACACTTGTTCGCTAAAGCAACATGTGTCTTAGTTGAGACATTGTTTCCTGGAGCAAACTAAGGCATCTTGAAATTCATGTTAGATGAACTTGCTAAGGGAAAAGGGGTAGGGAGCTCAAGCCAATGCCTAGAAGGCCTCAGGCTCTTGTCTTGGATTTGGAAGATGCTCAAGTTTTAGTGTTATCATAAATACAACATTGTATTTTTTGCCTGTCGTGTGCACATGGCCTTCTAGAATCCACCTAGAATAGTTTATTGCATTAGAGGGTGAGCCTTATTGTGATTTTTTTCTTTTCTTTTACCTATTATCTCATGACTTAGAATGCTTACTACTTTTTTTCCTATTGCCAAATTTTCTATTGATGTAAACAACCTTCACGATGGAGAAGGGATATTATCCCTAGTCCAAACAACCCTACAAGAGTTCTCATCCACCGAGAACATGTGTGCTAGTGTTATAGGGAAAATTGGGGAAGATATGACAAATTACCCTACTAAATACTCCAAATCCTATGTGAAGTATCGAGACCTCAACTAGTTGGATGTTAAGTGGGCTTAGATACCAAGTGTAGAAGAGGTTTCAGTCCCAAAACTACCATTCCTCACACCTTTTATGCCATGTAGTTTGTATGGACCGTTTATTTTCATGCACTTTTGATTTTTACATTTTCATCACATTGCTGATTCTACTTTTGTTTACTGCAACTGTAGCCAAGTCTAGGGAAGTCACAGTGATTTTCTTAGGATGCACTAAGGCTAATCTTCTTTTGAGGTATGATGAGGTTGATGGTTCATAGCTTTGGTTGTGCCACGAGGCCCTAGCAAGGATAACCCAAAATATTCAATGGGCTAGGCTCTTGAACTTATTCTTGGCCATGAACCCAAGCATCCCAATAGTGGATATGATTTTCCTTATCGAATCTTTCATGGATAGTGTTGATTGTTTCCTCACATGGGTGCACAACATGCAAGTGATCTTTGAGATCATGGACAACCTCTTTTCGGATCTCTTTGGTGTTTCCTTTGAAGGTTTACCTATATGTGAGAAGACTAACAAGGAGCTAAACCACAGGGGGGACATTGAAGAGTGGCTGGGCACTGAGAAAGGCCACAAGGGTATACCCATGAAGTAGGTAAAATTGTTGGTGGCCCAGCACCTCTATTCCATCTTTTAGGCTCATGCATTTCCTAAGTTTCTTTCCCAAGGAAAGGTCCTTGGGGTAGAGCAGGCTTAGGTTATGAGGGATATGATAGAGGAAGGGACACAATATAACTTGGCCAAATACCATGTTGATGGCTTGTGAGCCTAAATAATCAAACTTCATGGAAACCTTGAGGCACACTCTCATGTACATTTTGCCTTCTTCATAGTGTGCCTGTGAAGGTTTGTAGAATTCCTGGTGGTCTGTGAAAATGGGCTATAGATGGTGTAAGATTGCACCCAAAAATCCAAGCCATGGATCTACCATTTATTCTGTATGACATGGCCACAGGACCACCAGGAATTCTATAGCCCATTTTTGGTCCTTTTTGGTAACCACCAAGGGCCATGTGGGGCCTTCCTACCCTGTGCATGACAGTGCTAGAGAGGCTTCTCCCACCAACACAAGCAACGTAGTGAGGGAGGCATGACTCATCACTAAAAGGATGAGATCAAAGATGCAGATCAAGAAGCCTTGCCTTGTGGAGGAGCCCATATGTGAAATTGAAGATAGGGGGAAAAAGCTATGCTTTAAATTTAATGATGCATGATCAAAGTTTGTTGGTAATTATACACTATTTAGTATACATATGTATGTATGTATGTATGTATTATTTTTTCATTAAATTCTTTAACTTAGGTTTGTGCAACATAGGCGAGGAGGCCCCTACCATAGAAGAGGAGATCTTAGAGGAGGATGTCCCTTAGCCCAAGCGACACATGGTAGATGAAAATGCTACCAAAGTCTTGAGGCAACTCAAAGAGGAGGGGCTACAACTTGAGAATAGTGAATTTGATCACTTGTTTGAAGGCATGCAAATGGGCAATCCCCTCACTCTTACCCCTAAGGGTTTGATGGGTAGGAGCTTTGCACTGCCATTTAAATTATGCTCTTCCTCTTCTTCCTCTCTATCTCTCTTCTTCTTCTTTCTACTTTTTTTTTCTTTTTTTGTATCATTTTTATATTTTTATGTTTTATTTTGAAAACCTTGACATGCTTTATCTTACAATGGATGATGCTTCTACTAAGCTTCCTGAATCTACATCCACTTTTTTCTCACAACTGTGGGAAAAAACTCCAAACAAGTTTGCCTTCATGCAAGGCATAGTGGATGACATGATTGACCGCTTGAAATAGATAGATCCTAAGACAGGTATGTTTGTGTTGATTTTTTTTTTGTTTTTCTTTGTCTTACAACTAATGTTTTCCCTTTTTGGTGTAACAGGCTCATGACTTAAGTGGGACGCATGAAGAACGGTTTGAGTTGATGTTGTACCTAAGTGTCCTCTTGAGGTAGAATAGGTGCCTCATCATATATATGATGAGCCAAGCAAGTGCACATTTCACTCAGAATGATCATTGTGGGAGTGTAGGAATGTGAACAACGAGCTTTGAAAACAAGTACAAGAGCTTCGAGAGTAGAAGGAAAACCAGACAGCTCAACTAGAAGATTTGTAGTCATGGTATGACTTCTTGACAGCCCATGATAAATCAAATGGCAGCTGGTGTATGGTTGAAATTGACTACATCAGGTATTGGTTGGCCATCAAGGGCAACAATGAGGCTACTCGCAAGGTTATTAAGCAATGCTTGTAGATGGACCTCTTAGCCTAGAAGGACAAAGACTTGAAGAATTACAACACCAAAGTATACAAGTGGGGAAAAACTCAAAAGAACCACAAGTACCATTACAAGATGGAATGTGCAACCTATTGTAAAAAGTACAGGGATGAGTCTGTGGAGCGTCAATGTCACGACATATTCTTTGACACCATCGATGTGACACAAGCTTACAATAGGTTTGCGAAACACTTGGTGGTTAGTGAGTCCTAAGAGAGGAAAATCGCTATTCCTTCTGGAGAGGTTACATTTGCCACATTTTTTCCAAGGTTTCTTGTATGGATTGCCATGGAGAAAGGGAAGACCCTCATAGGCATTGATTTGGGAGAGGAGGATTGGGCACACATGTCAGAGGCAAAGATCCTCCAACACCTAGAGGTTGGCCTCAACAAGATGCCCCTATACATGGACACAGGTCCATTTTAGGTTGGTTTAAATTTACTTTATTGCTACATATTTCATAATAATTTTTCATGTTATCCCCTTTATTAACTAGTTTATCATTTCATTTTTATTTTGCGTAGGATCCAGGTGAAGATGTAGGAACCAATGGAGTAGCAAATAAAAATGGAGGGGAAGAGCCCTAGCTTCCCATCAATAAAATTAAAACATTTAAAATGTAGCCCTATTGTTGGGCAATCTTGCATCTTTTGATACAGATGTAATCCTAGACTATGTGTTTTGTTTATGATTTAATAAAAGGCATGATATTTGTTTATCTTTGGTGGTATCATTTTAACTTGTATTTTAGTTGATCTCACTTTATATTTTTTTTTGATATAATTAGGCCCCTTGTGGGCCCCATGCGATAGTTTAAGGCCATTTCAAGTCATCACTAGTTTAAGGCCATTGTGGGCCACCAATAATTTAAGGCGATTTCGAGCCATCAATAGTTTAAGGCTATTTCAAGCCATCACTAGTTTAAGGACATTGCGGGTTGCCAATAGTTTAAGGTCATTTTGGATCATCAATAGTTTAAGGCTATTTTTGGTCGTGTGATAGTTTAAGACCATTTTGGGCCTTTGCTAGTTTAAGGACATTTTAGGCTGTCACTAGTTTAAGGCCATTTAAGGCCATTGCTAGTTTAAGGCCATTTTGGGCAATCACTTAAAATGAAGTCAATTGCTAGTTTCAGGCTTTAGCAGGTCATGCAATAGTTTAAGGCCATTT
>MNCI01009702.1:0-25131 GCA_015680685.1 Gnetum montanum
ATTTAGGCCATTACATCAGTCTTCATACATTCCATCAAACATTCAGAAAAAAAAATCGTATAAACAAATGTAACACCCCATGAGGCAAACTGTAATCTTATGATTACTAAGGCACATTGAAATCAGTTACAGAGTAAATCCATGTTTAAAATCCAAAAAAAAAAATGTAAATAATTTAAAATTTAAATATAGAGTTTAAAAGTCAAAAATTTAAAAATAGTGCATACACTCAGTTCAAATGGCAAGTCAACATGTGGCCCAGTATGGCCTTAAATGGTTGTGTGGCCCAGTATGGCCTTAAACTGCCATGCAGCTGATATGGCCTTAAACTGCCATAATTCCCACCACATCTCCTAAATTTGTCAGTGCACAGCTTAATTATCCTATGTTCGTTTACACTTTGTAACTCTCCTACCGAGGGAGTGTCTCTTATTTCGCTCCTATTTTAATTAGCAGGAGTGAGCATCATGGCCACCAACAACATCCTCTCAATATTGCCTCTCAACGGACCATATGGAGATGTAGAAAGAGCGATCCACCCAGAATCTTTGGATCTAAATCCATCCACCTATACTGATTTGATAGCCTCCACTCAAGAAATGTCAGACTGGCCTAAAAACATAGCTAAAACTCTAGATCTAGAAGCTAACAATATCACTGAAGATCCTCTGGTTGAAATCCCCATTACCACAGTCAATGAAGAAGCTAGAACCTTGAAATTAAGTGCCTTACTAGATCCACAACTCATAGGTGACATCACTAAGGTTTTAAAAGACAACATAAAAATGTTCACATGGTCATATACAGATATGCCGGAACTAGACCCTCAGATCATCCAACGTAACATTATTCTTGATGAAAAAATTAAACCAGTAAAACAAAAAGCACGAAAGATTAGACTCGAAGTGGCATTAGCAGTCCGCAATGAGATCACAAAGCTCTACCAAGCCGGTTTCATCTAAGCCATCGACTATTCTGATTGGATATCAAACATTGTTGTAGTCCCCAAGAAGAATAGTAGTATACACATATGCATTGACTTCCGTGATCTCAATATAGCCACTATAAAAGATGATTTCCCATTACCTAGTATTGATCAACTTATTGACACGACTACTAGGCATGCACTATTGTCCTTCATGGATGGATTTTCAGGCTATAATCAAATAAGAATTAACCCAAAGCATCAACTTAGGACAACTTTTATGATACCTTGGGGGACATTTTGTTATACGATGATGCCATTTGGCCTTAAAAATGTAGGTGCTACATATCAGCGAGCAATGACATACATATTTAGTGACTACATGCTTAATGTTCTCAATGATTATGTTGATGATATATTGGTCAAGTCTAAAAAAACTAAAAAACATGCAAAAGATCTAGACTTAGTGCTTAAACGTTGTCTCAAATATGACCTCAGGCTCAACCCAAAAAAGTGCATCTTTAGTGTTAAAATGAGAAAAATGCTTGGTTTTCTAGTTTCCGAAATAGGGATATAGGTAGACCCCGATAAAGTTAAAGCAATAACCAATATGCAACCACCAAGAAACCTCACTGAACTACGCAGCCTCCAAGGTAGGCTATAATTCATTAGATGCTTTATCGAAAGGCTGACGGATAAGTTGAGTTCCATTCAATATCTATTACGAAAGAATGTACCTTTCTAATGGACTCAACAATGCCAAGAAGCATTTGAAAACATAAAACAAGAGTTGGCCCAGCTACCAATTGTTTATCCTCCACAAAGTGACAAACCTTTCTACATCTATCTTGCAACTTCCGGTTCCTCCATCGCATCCATGCTTTGTCAAAAAAGTCAAGATGGAGCCGAGATCCCTGTATATTATCTAAGCCATGCTTTAATAGCCTATGAACAACGATGTAAAAAAATCATGCCTCACCCTCGTCTTCTCTTTGAAGAAATGGCGGCATTATCTCTTTTGTAATCAGGTTTACATCATTTGCAAGGATAATGTTCTCTGTGCCATCACTAATAACATCTATGAGTCAAGTAGGTTAGCTAGGTGGAAAGCAATGATTGCAAAGTTTGATTTACACTATGTTGCTCAATCTTCCACAAAAGGTCAAGCAATAGCCATGCAACTAACCGTCTCGCCGATGCACGATCAAGCAACGATAAACCCTGAATTCCCAGATGAAAATGTTAATAGTGTAGACACCGTACCTAAGGATTATGAGGTAATCCTCTACTTCGATGGAGCTTCAACCTCTAGAGGAGGAAGTGTTGCAGCCATTTTAACATACCCCTCTGGAGAAATCCAAATTTTTGCCTACCGCTTAAACTTTCCTTGCACCAATAATATAGCAGAATACGAAGGTCTTCTTAGAGGACTTCAAGTAACATTAACTTCAGGAGTCTCACACCTTGTAGTTCGAGGTGATTTGCAATTAGTTATTAATCAAGTCACTGAAGTCTATGCATGCAAAGCTCTCCATTTGCAACTGTATTATGATTTGACCAAGCATCTAGTGAGGCAAATAGTAGAAGTGGATATACAACATGTCCCTAGAAGCAAAAATACTATTGCTGATGCACTCGCCACACTAGCCTTAAACATGACACCTGAAATGTTCCATGCATTACCTAGTTCTATAACTAGTTGTGCTGAACCTGTAATTAACACTCTAAATGAAGTACCTGTAGGATCTATTAGTACAACACATGCAATAGAATGGTTTGATGACATAAAATAGTATCTTCTAAGAGGTAAACCTCCACAACACTTGACAAATGCTCAAAAAGAGGCCATACGAAAACATTCCCACCAATACGCAATAATAGGAGACACCTTGTATCGTAAATCATATTAAGGCATTTTGCTAACGTGCGTTAGTAGCATTGACAGTCAAACAATCATAGAACAAATTCACGAAGGACTTTGTGGAGGACACATAGCACCTAAAGCAATGACAATGAAGATTAGGTGTTTAGGCTATTACTGGCCGCACATGGAATACAATTGCATCTCCAAGGTTAGAACATGTGACATCTGCCAAAAGCATGGTAATATGATACATGTGCCACCTAACGAACTGCATACAGCACAAATCACATGGCCATTCCAAAAATGGGGATTAGACTTAATTGGACTGATAACGCCATCGTCCTCTGCGGGACATAGCTTTATCATCACTGCAACTAAATATTTCACAAAATGGGTAGAAGCTATTCCCCTTAGGAAGACCACCTCAAAACACATTTGCACTTTCATAATGAAAAATATTGTGACTCTCTTTGGTATTCCAATGACCATCGTTACTGACAATGGACCACAATTCAGCAGTACAGATACCAAAATATTTTATGAAAGTTTGGACATTAAACATGCATTTTCATCACCTTACTACCCACAGAGTAATGGTCAAGTAGAGGCTACAAAAAAAACTATCATCATGGTGCTCAAAAAAATGCTAAATTAGAGCAAGAAGTGATGGCATGAACAATTAGTCTATGCATTATGGGCTTACAGAACGACACATCAAACATCCACAAGTAAAACTCCATATAGTCTAGTGTACAGATCTGAAGTTGTTTTACCTTTAGAATTTCAGGTTTCCTCATTGCGGATAGCTCTCTCCAGCCTCCTCAATGAAATTCAAAACAATGAATTGTGCATTGCTGACCTCGATTCGGTAGAGGAGGAATGTGTACGAATGCTTGATCAAATTGAATGGTACCAAAAACAACAGAGGCAAAGGCACAAGCACAATCTCCATAAATGCCAAATCAAAGAAGGAGATCTAGTCCTTAAGGCCGCCCGAGAACATCCAAATAAATTCTTAGCCAACTGGGAAGGGCCTTACTTAGTCACCAATGCATACAACAATGGAGCATTCAAACTTGCAAACATGGATGGAAATGAGTTCACCAATCCTACAAACCACTTGTACTTTAAAAGGTACTATGTTTGACAAACTTGAGGTACGTCATAGTCCTAGCATCATGACTTAAAATTGATACCACAGAGTAGTCCTAGCATCATGACTTAAAACTGATACCACAGAGTAGTCCTAGCATTGTGACTTAAAACTGATACCATAGAGTAGTCCTGGCATCATGACTTAAAACTGATACCACAGAATAGTCCTGGAATCATGACTTAAAACTGATACCACAGAGCTTTGTCCGGTATGACACTAAACTGCTACATCCATCCGCCATAACATGAAACTAGCATCTAGAGTCCACTAAGACTATAAACTAGTTTTCCTCTTCAGAGTCTGCTATAACTATAAACTAGCAATGCACCATTCGCTACGATGCTAAACTGGCACCGTCCAAGGGGTTATGACATGAAACTAATCCACAATAGTCTTCTAAGACTATAAACTAGTAACATCACCAATGACCAAGAAAAACTTGAAAAGATCTGTTGCTGTAGTTGGCTATTCATCTTCCACAAAGACTTGCTACATGATTTGTCTCATGGATACTAATGAAGCTAATGTTGTTCATAATTCTATCTGCACTAAAAATTTCCGTTCATGATTCTATGGCTCCATCTCCTTGTTTAAAGTGCTTAGCTGACCATTTCATTTGTGTTTTTCTTGTCTTTTTGGAGTTGTGTTTGCAGGATGACACTCTTGAGGTGTTCATACATGGATGCACTTCATCATGATGACAAGGTATCACATTCTTCCTGACACACATAACTGGGTTAATCAATTCATTCATAAGTACATTCCTGACTCCCGATGCATCCCCTATTTTCCCATCATGCTCCCCTTAGCCTATTCAATTATATCCCCTTGATACATTCTGCGCGCATCAAAACTCTTAATACACTGTTGCATGTAACGACGGAAAATGTCGATAGCTGGAAAATACCAAACAAAAATCCATATACATAGTCTTGACCACGGATCCGTGCGAGGGCCGTGCTGGAGAAAACGAATCCACGGTGCCCTGAACGGTCTTGTCGATCAGACAGGGACTTACTTAATCAGTAAATTGACGAATATTATAGATATTCCATGAAACAATTTGATTCGATGAATCGCAAAAGGAGTAGAAAACGATGTAGATAAATTATAATAATGATAACGTCAATGTGACAAGGAGGATCAGATTTAAGAAAAAATGCGCAATTCCAAGATCTGTGCTTTGACCCGAAAACTGAGTATGTTGTATACAAAGTTCCAATGGAAAACTTCGCTTATCTTGTGTGAAGCATACACAAAATAACAAGAAAACTATTCAACAAGGAGTACAAAATGAAGCTTGGTCTACCTCGTAAGCCAAAGATGGGATGCAAGAAAGGTCAAGCCTGGATGTCTATCGATCAACTGTTTCTGATCAATAGATCTTGCCAACTGCACCAGTTCATCTCTCGATCTCTGATCTATTCCCTTTGCCTTTGGTAGTCTCTGCTCAAAATTGCCAATGATCACCAATGGGGAGAACTATATTTTTGGCAAAAGGGGTGATCGCTCCTGCTGCCAATGCTCAAAGATGTCTCTTGTCTCTACTCAAAGGTGATAACTGCCAAAAATTCGAAGATGCCCGCCCTTTGTTTCTTCATCAATTGAAGTATTTATAAGTTTGACAACATGTGGAGAAGGCACAGCCCTGATGACACATGTCTCGAACCTTCAAAATACTGTTGACTTAGCCAACTTTATGTTGAAACTGGTTATGTCGCGTTACATTTTTTGGAAAAAGGGGAAAGGTACGCTGTCAACCACTTCCGCTAAAGCCGCTTCACATTTACGCACACTACGCACAATACGCTCATCAGCGTATCGTGCGTGTGGATGGCAAGCACGTATCAGATACTATTTTAGCTGACTTTATGTTGTATTACACTTGTTTACGCTGCGTCGCATGGTAGAGGGTAATGAAGCATGGGAGTGGTTGATTCAAGCTTTTTTATGCTCACTTACGCCGCAAAGCGTAATAGAGCGTAAAAACTTGTCAATTTAACAATAAATTACGCTGGTCTACGCTGCATAGCGTATCAAGCGTAAAGCGACCAATCTGCAAAAAAGAAAGAAGTTAATCTGCTACACTTCCTTAGACTCTGACTTTGACTTTCTTGAAGCTTGTTACACTGCTTTGCGTAATTAGAGCGTAAACGTAGCTCTGGACAAAAGACTTAGCAGAATATATGACAAGTCGCATATCACGCTGCTTAGGCCTTAATCTTCATCAAATCCACCGAAGTAAATTACTTTCTAATATCGGGCTATGCTAAGCAGAGTTACGCTAAGTGAAACTATGCTATGTTACGTAATGTAGCGTAGACAAAGCAGACACAATAAGATTGAAATTTGTAAGGAACTTGGAGACTTGATGTTGCGTGCCTCTTTCCTTGCTTTGCCTTGTTTCTATCTTCTGAAATTTTGTCGCGAAATTTCACCCGAATCGTGAATCTTCGCCTTAGACCGATTAGCAATTTCCACGGTGTTTCAATGGCCCCTCTTTGTTGACAATTAGAGGGCTTGCCCAAAAGACGTTGACAAAGAATACGAAACACCGGATGGGTAAAAGTACCAATAGTGCTCATCAACAGTGACTTAAGTATCATCTTGTCAACGTAGAGGTGCAGAAATGAGGGAAACGGGAGATAAAACAGTATGGGCGGAAAGTTTTACAGAGGTAAGAGGAAGGAGGTTCGGGGAAGACTCAAATGAGGGGGTATAGCCTGCTCACGCATAAGCAATTACACTTTCTCCTGCGATTGCATTTGCATGGAGTTATGCCGTCATATTGTAGATGAAGGGGATTTCATAGATGAATTGCGTTGCGTCTGCATGGCCTAGGTGAGATGTGTTTCACCCATTTTGCGGACCCACCTTTTTTTTTTGCGTCCACTAGGCGAGTTGTATTACACCGGTTCATGGACTTGATTGTAATGTAGATGCGGAAAGCGTTTCACATTTTGCGTAAGAGAAACAAATGGGAAGGCTAAGGAGGGTAGTAAGAGCTAGAGGTGGGGTTATGAGGAACACAGGGATGCACTTCTGAGTGGAGAGGCTAACTTAAGAGGCCATCTCAAAATGCTGTCTATACTTCACCGCTCAGATGAACGCACATTTGAATGACATCCCCGTAGCAAGTAACCTGCAACAAAAGAAGAAAACATAGGGCACCATTTCTTGGTCGAATCACCGAAGAGGTTGTTGAAACAAGTACCATTTGAGGCGATACAGAGTGAGCGTGCCATGGACAAGGAACCATAACTAGGGGCCAGGGTCTTCAATGTTGATGCTCAGCCCAGCATATCACCGCCAAAGAACATCAGACTCAACGCACCTAACTGGTTATGCAAAGAACCAGCTAGGTGAATCTGTGAAGCCAGAGCCTGATAGTGATGATGAACAGAGATCCCCAAGGTCGTTGTTGATGAGAACTCTTTTGGGGCTCCGGTCGGCGAAACTAAACTCTCAGAGGTGCCACTGCTGCAATGGGTGCATTGACAGCATCTCCGAGGAGTAATAGTATGCCTTTTAGCACATCTAAGGAATCAGCAGAATGCCTGTGAGGTAGCGATGCTGGGACTGTCCCAACATCCCATCCCATTCATTTTGCAGCCTCACAGAGATGATTACGCTCGCTTGATTCATACGTTGGTTGTCTGTAGTTCCTAGTTTTAAGTCCTGGTAGACTGTCATTGCTGGTTTTAAGTCTCAGCAGACCATGGTCCCAGTTTAAAGTCTGGGTAGACTGAGAAATGCTAGTTTTACATCATAGCAGACGGTGGTGGAGCTGATTTATGATCTCAGCAGACCATGTTGTGGGTATCAGTTTCATGTCATGACCCAGGGAAAAATCTACACTGGTTTCACATCTCAGCAGACAGCTACTTAACTGTGCCAGTTTTATGTCATGGCGGACAGCCGGTGCCAGTTTAGCGTCGTGGTGGACACGTGCAAAAAATGCCAGTTTTTCATCTTGGCGAACCTGTACAACACTGCCAGTTTTACGTTGTAGCGGATGGTTCCAACTTGCCAGTTTTACGTCATGGCAGATGATCAGTGCCAGTTTAGCATTCTGGCGGACGCCTGAAGAGAGTGCCAGTTTAAGTTCGTAGCAAACGATTGTTGCTAGTTTAGCATCATAGCGAACGATTGTTGTCATACTTGATGTTAACACTAGATATGCAGCTAGATGTAGTACCACTTTAGATATATATGATTCACAGGATTCGATAACTCGTTGTCATTAATATCTGCTAGCTTGAATGCTCCATTACCATACACATCAGTTACCAAGAAAGGGACCTCCCAGTTTGCAGAGAACTTGCCTACTGGTTCGCGAACGGCCTTGAGAACCAAATCTTCCTTCTTGATCGGACGTTGTTGAAGATTATGGCGGTGCTTTTGCCTCTGCTTATCTTGATACTTTTCGATTGTATCAAGCATCTATATTCACTTCTCTTCTACTGAATCCAGATCCATGATCCGAGACTCGGTGTGTTGAGCCTCATTTATAATCATGGAGAGGACCATTCTCAGAGAAGGAACTTGTAATTCGAGGGGTAGCACTACCTCAGATCCATAGACTAGGCTATAGGGTGTATTGTCTATAGCCGTCCTACATGTAGTGCGATACGCCCATAGCACATAGAGGATCTTTTCATGCCACCATCTCTTATTGCTGTCGAGCATTTTCTTGAGCAGGTTGATAATGACTTTGTTCGTTGCTTCGGCTTGACCATTCACTTGTGGGTAATAGGGCAAGGAAAAAGATTGTTTGATGCCAAGACTTTCACAGAAAGATTTGGTTTCCGTACTCCTAAATTATGGATCATTATCAGTCACGATAGTTATCGGGAGACCAAATCTAGTTACAATGTTATCTAGAATGAAATGACAGATCTGTTGAGACGTGATCTTCCGCAAAGGAATGGCTTCTACCCACTTCGTGAAATACTTAGTAGCAGTGATTATGAAGCTATGACCTGGAAAAGATTTCGGTGTGATAGGCCCTATAATGTCTAGTCCCCATCATTGAAAGGGCCATGTTATCTGAGTCATGTGTAATTCTGTAGGCGACACATGTATAAGGTTTGCATAACGCTGACACGTGTCACATGTTTTAACCTTTGTAAGAAAATATTTTTCCATGTATGACCAATAATACCCTAAGTGATAGATTTTAGAAGCCATGGCTCGTGGTGCTACGTGTCCTCTGCATAATCCCTCGTGAACCTCGCCAACTATACGTTGTGGTTGGTCTTTGTTAACTCACGTAAGCATCACTCCATCAAAAGAGCATCTACAAAGAGTACTATCTCCTATGATGACACACTGCCTAGCTCGCTTGCGGATTGCATCTTTTTACGTGCGTGTTAACTCGTGCGGTGGTTCGCCATGCAAGAGGTAGGTTTTAATGTTTTCATACCACTCTGGCGTGCTATCCTCGCACAGTGAAGATAGGACCTGTACAATCTGTTATTAATGTACGACAAGTGTCAAGCAGGTGTGATGGCACGTTTAAAGCTAATGTAGCTAGTGCATCGGCTAGTGTGTTATCATTTCGTGGCACGTGTTGGGCATCAATGGTTGTGAACCGCTTCAGAAGATCTTTAGCCATATCGCAGTAGGGCTGTAAATGTGCAGCCTTGCAGGTGTAGACTCTTGTGATTTGATTTATAACAAGCATCGAATCGCCCCTAATTGCCAAGTGGCGAACATCAAGCTCTCTGGCCGTTAATAATCCCCTGAGGAGCCCCTCGTACTCTACCACATTGTTCGTACAAGGAAAGGTCAAGCGGTAAGTGTGAAGATGCACATCCTCAGGTGATAGCATAATGACTGTGCAGCACTGCCTCCTCTAACGGTTGAAGCTCCTTCGAAATATAACATTGCTTCGGGGCCTATTAGGATAAGGTGTAGGCTATGTACATGCTTATCTGGAAATTTAGGCTCTATGGTTACCTGACTGTCAATAAGCGATGTTATTAATTGGTCAGCTATCACTTGGCCTTTTGTAGAAGATTGACCAATGTAATGCAGATCGAATTCTGCCATGATAGCTTTCCAACAAGCTATTTTACTACTTTCGTATAGATTATGTGTAATGGCTCTAAGGATGTTATTTTTGCAGATAATGTTTGAAACACCACAAAAGTTTTGAGTTTGGCACTTGTCCAATAAGAAGCAGATCTCCGCGACCCTCAGACGACGTTGGCTACATTTGAAGTCACATGGCGATTTTGAGGATCGAAACACTCAGTTTTTTAACCAAGTGTTGTGCCAGCGTATACGCCCGGCGTCTACGCCCAGCGTCTACGCCCGACGCCCAGCATACATGCCTCATGTACACTCAACAGGTGCAACAGGAGCAAGAATTGAAGCAAGTCAACGCCAGCATTCATCAGCGTATACACCCAGCGTATACGCCAGCATTCATCAGCGTATACGCCAGCATCCATCAGCGTATACGCCCCAGCGTATACGCCCAGCGTTCATCCAAGTCCACACGCCCAACAAGTCCAGCGTATACGCCCAGCGTATACGCCCAGCGTATACGCTGGCCTGATGTAGCGTATATGCCCAGCGTATACCATATTTCTAAAATGTACACGCCCGGTCGACACACCACATGTCTCCCAACCTGATTTTTTCGGTAACCCTTCCCCTATAAAAAGCCCAGTTTTCCGCGTTTTCAAGGTCGAAAAAAATTTACCAGAGCAGACCCAGAGCAATTACGCTATAAAACCAGAGCTTGAAACCCTCACATGCTGGAAGTCCTGTACACTGAGCACATTCTCTACGCTCTGCCTACCGTGCGAACTAGCCGCCTCTCTACATCCACCGGGGCTTTACGTCCACCTTGTGTACACGCACAACTGCGTTAAGACCGATACCTCGAAAACTGTGTTCTTACAGCGTCATTGTTATAGTTTACATTCTGTTTACGCTCACATTGTTTACGCTGTATAAACTTGTTTACGCTCGCTTACGCTTACGCTGCACTTACACTTTACGCTGCCTACGCTCTGTTTACGCTGTTTACGCTTTACGCCCTGTTTAAACCCTGTTTACACTTTACGCTCTGTTTACGCTGTCTACGCCCTGTTTACACTGTTTACGCTGTACACGCCCTGTTTACGCTTTACGCTGTCTACGCCCTATTCACACTGTTTACACCGTATACGCCTCGTTTACGCTGTTACGCTGTCCACACTTTGTTTACGCCCTGCTTTCACTATTACGCTGTTTACACTTTGTTTACGCCCTGTTTTCACCGTTCGCTCCGTTTTACGCCCGTTACATAGTTTACGTATAACCCAGCGTATAACACTTTGGTGGCGCTCGGAAAAATTGTTGTCTGATCCACGTGCGGACCACCCAAGGTACCCTACTTTCGTGCATTCCAGCTCGCCCTCAGGCGAAGGGAGGATCATCTGTGCCCGTCCTGCGATCCCGCGGTCTCTATTTTTTTCCCTTCCAGCCGGAGACCGACGATTTCAGGTGGTACAGAAATTGGCGCTAGAAGGAGGGCCTGTGCTTAAACAACTTGATTGTACGCTCCTCAACGTCTACGCTCATCAGCGTTTTTTGCTGCCCTGTTTAAACCTGACTCTCAGCGTCTACGCTGTCAATCTTCCAGCGTCTACGCTGCGATCAGAAACCCTAGCGTCTACACTGTCAACCTGCCAGCGTCTACGCTGCATACTTACTCCAGCGTCTACGCTGCCCGAAGACTAGCATCTACGCTGCATACTTAGCGTTTACGCTTCCCGAAGACCAGCGTCTACGCTGAACACTTAGCGTTTACGTTGCACACTGACCAGTGTTTAAGCTGAACACTTAGCGTTTACACTCAAACTGTTTTGCATACATGATCTATCATCATGAATCCTATAAACACCGCTGCTGCCACTACCCAGAACATTGACATCTCACACACCATGGCTGCCTAGCAGTCTATCACACCACATTTGGGAGGGCAATCCACAATGGGGCCCCGTCGGTCTTTGAGGTTACAAGGGAGAGATCCAGCCGCTAACGTTATAACCCAAGACGAGTATAACTTCATTTGCATTAAGATACAAGCCGGCCTTGCAGTGGATCGGGCTGAAATTTAAGTAAAGAGAAAATTCGAACTCTTTTACAGGGGAGGACACGAGTTCATCCCTTCCCCATATGACGTAATCCCCATTCCAGAATAATTCTCGAAGCTCTTTACTCAGCTCCTTCTACACAGGAGCCAGTCATTGGACCAACCCAAACTAGAGCCTCAGCCAAAGGAAGAAGACGAGTTCGCTGCCCAATCTGAGCAGGGAGACTCATACCACACCTTGATCCCCCAAGCACAGATGAACCCCATCTTCCATCCCGGGACAGGGGAAGCCTTGTCCGTACAACACCCTAGACTCATCCAAGTTCAGATGCCACCACCGGAAATGCCAGCACTCATACACATTCCGCTCCCGAGCGATTCCCAACCTCACACCTTCCCTCTAACAGTTACCCCTAATGCAGCTGCGGGTCCATCTTCACAAGCACCGCCTCCTCATGATGGCATGGAACCAACGTTCCCACCCCATGTGATTGGGATGCCGCATGGGATCCCCGCATCTACATCAGCTCACTTCATACCCCATGTCCAAACGCATACAGCTCCCCAAGTAGCCCCAACCCAACAAGGAGTCCCCACGTACAACGTAGCGGGACAGTGGCCAGCAAGGGGGGCGTCATCATATCAAATTCCCCATCACCACATTCAGCCCCACGCAATTCCCCCGATCATTGCCCCTCAAGCACAGCCCCAGCTGCAACAACAACAACAACCACAACATTTTCCTTTTAACATCTCAACCTTAGCACCGCTCGCCGTTAACTACCCACAGGCACAACTGCTGATCACCCAGCCTTCGGCTTTTCAACCTGTGACCCAGCAATCTAGCTAGTATGCAGCCCTGCACCCCCAGCCTGTAGCTTCATCGAGTGCCCAAGATTGGGCAGACACTAAAAAATTGATGCAAGAATTAACAGATGAGGTAAAGCGCCCCAAAACCGTCGCTGATGGAGAGCTGAAAGTAGTAGATTTCTACAATGATGACCCTATCAGCTCCTCTGTCCCGCCATTGACTTTGCCCAAGGGTGTTCCCCTTCCAACGTTGACTAAGTATAATGGGGAGACAGACCCCAATGCCCACCTCATCACGTTCAGATTAGAGTGCGCACTCCTTCAGGCATGGCCCCACTCCATACTACAAGTATTCCCCATGTCCCTCGCGGGAAGGGCACTCGACTGGTATCGGGTCTTGCCCAGGAATTCCATCCTTTCCCTAGACGATCTTCTACGTCAGTTTGTGACTAGGTTCAAGTATAACTTGAAACCCGAAGCAACACTGGACAGCCTCATGCAGATCAGGCAGGCACTGCTTGAACCGATGCAGAAGTTCATCCAGAGATGGAGCGCAGCTCTCAACGAGTTGCACGACCCAATCTCTCCAACATATCTACTCACGATACTGAAAGGGGCTGTTAATGACTTCTTCAAGTCCAAACTGTATTACCTCAATGTGCATGATCTGAATCAAGCATTTGAACAAATCAAAAACATAGAGGAAGCTGCTCAAAATAGCAATGACCCCGCATACCTGGCCTTCAAAAACCAACACACTAAGAAAGACAAAGAAAAGGCCAAGGCGACTGTAGCAGCAATACCGGAGGCACAGCAAACAAACACCACACATCAATACAAACCATCCGTTCCCCCCACTAACTACTATCAGCCCACTCCCACAACAGCCTTAGAGTTGTCACCACAAAACTTGATGAACCGTACGCGTAACTTCGAGAGGAAGGAACCCTCTCAGTACACGCCTTTACCGATGAAGCCATCCTAGCTCTTTGACCAACTCTTAAAGGTTGGATTGATGCAATACAAGCAATTGTCCCCAACGGCTATCCAAAGACATGATCGGTTCTGTCAACTCATACAGAACCCGAGCCTGGCAACGCCGGATGAGCCACCATTGCCCAAAGGATTCAGGATAGATTGCTTCTGCAACTATCACCAACGCAATGGGCATGGAACGGATTACTGCTTCACCCTAAAGCAGGACATCCAAAGGATGATCGATGATGGCAAGATCACTTTGATGGGGCTAACCCCGTCCAACCGCAAAACCAGACCATGGGGGTGTATAAAGACCCCCTGAACGCTAAAGAGACACCGTACGTAATTACCTCGATCTATTGTGATGATGACTCCAGCACACCCCGCATCAACACCATCCATCCTAAAAGCAAACAAGAAACATCTAACAAACCATTCATGGTTCAGATCCCTCCTGCTAACTCTGCACCTCAATCACCCCACAACCCGCAGCGGCCATTCGTAATCCGAGTGCCCTCCACCATACCCACCTCTAACGTCATGACGCGCCAACAACTGTACGTAGTGCGCATCCCTCCGGCTAACCCCGCAGGTACACCAACCCCTCACACTCGGCCTACCCCTTTCGTAGTTCGAGTACCACCCGCTGTTGCAACGACAAAGGCCCACCCTCCGCCAAAACCAACCCTGTACGTCGTCAGGCTACCGGTGCAAACTCCTGCCCAATCGTACGCACAGCCTCGTCCAGCTCCCTACGTCGTAAAGGTTCCTGGGAAATCCCAGACTCCGAGGTCAACTCCACCTCCGCGTGACACATGAGAATGCTTGGTAGATAGGCTTACGCGAGAACGTTTGGAGAAAGAGCGCCAACGGCTAGCTCTGGGGGC
Source organism: Gnetum montanum (assembly GCA_015680685.1). NCBI lineage: Eukaryota > Viridiplantae > Streptophyta > Gnetopsida > Gnetales > Gnetaceae > Gnetum > Gnetum montanum. Next base: position 14,713 of record MNCI01009702.1, read on the forward strand.
ATCTAAGCCCACTCCCCTAAACTCTGTACCCATGTCATCATCTAACGATCAACCAAGCACAGGCAACGAAGGTGAGTCGTCTGAAAGACATGAATCATCTAAAACGATAGCTCCGGAAACTGAAAAGCCAACAAAACGAGAGATAAAACTATTGGGTCCAATGGATCCAGTCAGCACCGATAGAAACACCCCCAACAGTGAAAACTTTGCAGCTGCCTTGACACAAGTCACACAGGCATTAAAACAAAAGAACACTTCACTGAGCTTGTATGACTTAGTCCTAACGTCTCAAACACATCGGGAAGCTCTAGTACGCATGTTAACGTCGATCCCGGTGAGCGAGGACTTACACCCAAACGAACCCTCCATCCATGCGGTGATGTTCTCACCTCACGGGACTACTCCTAAGCCTCTAAGTTTTCATGATGACAACATCAAGGTGAATAAGAAAATGAAGGAGGTAACAACAACACCCATGTTCATAACGATATGTATAAACCGGTTTAAGATACACAGGGTCCATGTAGACGATGGAGCTGCGACAAACGTTGTGCCGTACCACATCATTGAACAACTAGGACTTACTGAACTACTTAAACCAACCACGACTACATGTTTAAGGTCATTCAGTGGGTCACGCGTAATGGTGAAAGGTACAATAACCTTAAACCTCATAGCGGGAGAACAATTCCCAACATCTGCCGATTTCCTAGTAGTAGATGAGATGCCGGGGTTCAACCTAATACTGGGAAGACCCTGGTTAGCCCAACTGAGGGCTGTCTCCTCGCCTATACATCAGGAAATTCACCTACCTTATGAAGGCGGAGAAATCGTTATACGCGGTGAAGCAGCTACTCCTATCATCTCGTCGCATATGGACATGGACCAAGGCTCAGAAGTCGAACTTAAAAAACCTAGCAAAAATAACGAGAATCCGCAACCATCGGTAAGCGGTAAATCTTCCTACATGGAACAAAAACCTCCTCAAACAGAAATGCCTGTACCTCCTTAAGTAGAAGCTAATATAGAGCTCCCCACGGACACTGAAATATTTGAAAACGCTAACACAAGAGACATTCCATCAGAGGTCCCTTGGGCCGAATTACCATTTAATGTAATCAGCAAAGGGGACGCTGAATACTGGATCATACCTATTGAAACATCGTCTAACATTAAAACAAAAAAAATCAAAAAATTACTGAAATGATACTATCACTCTTAGTCCGAAATGACGTTAAACTACAAAAAGTCCGAAATGACGTTAAACTATAACAAGTCTGAAATGACACCAAACTACGATAAAACAGGAAAAACAATTAAATGCCACTCCCAGTCCGAAATGACACTAAACTATCATGTCCGCAAAGACATAAAACTAGCCACGATCAGCAATGATCGGTTGACCGAGAAATCTATCCACGTCCTCCAAAACATTTCCCGATTACACAAGGGGCCCGAAATGGCCATAAACTACATATGGGGCCCGAAATGGCCATAAACTACGCATAGGGCCCAGAATGGCCATAAACTACGCATGGGGCCCGAAATGGCCATAAACTACGCATGGGGCCCAAAATGGCCATAAACTAGTACATGCTTTTCGCTCTACTTTCATAATCACATTTCAGTAATACACTTAAAACAGAAAACAAACCAAAATATTTTTACATGTCTATCTCATGATAAACTCAAAATCAACAAAAAATATTTATATAGTTATTACATACAATCAACCATCTCTGTTCATTCCATAATCTTCAAGTTACAGTTCCAGTATAAATCTAAGTCGAAAAAAAAACAAAAACAACAAAATAACTTAAGAGCTAAAATGCTAAACATCTTTGACATGACGATCGTCCCCCTTGGACCCACCAGCGTCAGAGGCCTCTGCTCCACTGGGGCCAACTCCTTCAGTTTCATCGCCACCTTCATCCTGAAAAGACCAAAAGAAAAAAGAATAAATGATGAACACAAGGATAAGAGAATGTCAAAATTTCAAATATTATTCAATCAATTAACTTCAGGAACATGAAACGCTTACCATAGGGGATCCCCCCAAGCCGAATTCCAATCGCCGCAGGATTTCCTCCTCGGGAACACTTGCCCAATCTGTCCCGTCGAGACGCAAGTCAACATCTGCCAGAGCCTTTCCCTTGTCAACATCCGACCAGGTGGGACGTTTCAAAGGGAACTCCCCCACTGACACCTCCCCGGAAGCAGTTGTTATCCGCTGTTTAGGGGATTCCATCTCTACAATTGTGTTTTGGGCGAATGTGTCAAAGGCAGAGCGTAGACCAAGGCCTTCCACAAACATTTCAAACTGTTTCTTCTCAATAGACACTTCTTTTAGCGACTTCTTATACTGATGCTTGTGGTTCTTCTCATCTTGTCCCTATTTGCGTACTTTGGAGGTGAAAGCCTTCTAGTCGTGGCATTTGGTGTTCAGCAATTTGATTTGAGCCCTACGCTCCCCTAGTCTCCGTATCAATCCTGCGTGATGATTGAGTAGGTTCCAATACCTCGTATACGTGACCTCGGAGGTCCGCCAAGAGCGATCATTGTCTAATCTGGCTGCGGTGAATTCATATTGGGCCTTCAGATCGTCACGTTCCACCATTAGTTCAGAAACCTCTTTCTCTTTCACCTGAATCTGGAGCCACAATTGCTCAATGGATCGCCTACATGTCCATACTGCCTTAGCATTGTGAACAAAGCCCTCTGCTACCTCTTCGTAAACGGGTCTGGGCACTTGTTCAATTTCTGGGGAAAGTGTGGACAAACTCTCCATGTTGACAATCTCAGACGGATCCCACCTCAGTTGGGCACCTATCAATAGGGAAAAGACAAACGTTAGAACAGACAAAATCGAGAATCAAACTCTAACATAGTAAGGATCTTTGGATGTTCCCATACCTATTTCAGGATGAATCCCTTCTATCTGCTCAACGACCTCCTCGGCCACACCAGCTACGAAATCCCTTTTACTTGGCATTTCCATCCAAGTAAAAGGTCCATCAGGGTGCGACATGCTAACCTTTGGCGGCACTTCAGGGGGAATCTCTGGCTCCTTCTCAGGGATGCTCTCGCTCTCCTCTGAGTCAAACAAAAAATCCACAATGAGATAAAAATATATTAGGCTACACAACTAAGTAACGAGACATACCATTCCCTCTAATCTCCTCCGATGTGGGAGGGGCTCCAAGGTCCAAGTTGCCTGTGAAAAAATTACTGAACATCTCTTCAGTTTCCACCTGATCATCTAGCAGTTCAGTGTTTCCAGTTCCTTCCCCCAGCACTTCAGTCCCTCCCGCCGGGTCAGTCAACTCCTCATCCTCAGGTATAGTCTGCAAATCATGTCTCTTGACTTCTCAACATAAAAAAGATGAAGTTAGCCGCATATAACCATAAATCGTTCAAACTATCCGCAAGATAAGCGAAGTAAAGAAAACGAGAGGTTTACCAGGTATTTTAAATCGAATCCGCTTTACTTTGGGCAGTTCAATCTCACTAGTCTCCTCAATTGCGCAGTCACGCTTCGTCAACTTCGATTTGGCTTTGCCTATTGTGTCCTTGACTACCCACTCCGTCTTTTTGGTAGTGTAGGACATTTCGTCTGGTTCCAGCCCTACACTGTCACGCGTATGGAGTGAGTCGCCAGACGATCCACCCGTAGTAATCGTAAGGGATTCATCAATCCCCTCAGGGGCGTCTTGGGACTTAGCTGTGTCAAATAAGTGGTTTACCCAGGGGCAAGATAACTGATTCCTATCACGCAAAACATATCTGTCCTCCCCACGAACCACTAAAAATTCAGCCAAACGACGAACATAACCGAAAAAAAAGGCAAAAGTGAAGTGGAACTGGGCGTCTATGTTCGAACGTAGCCACACTATCTCTTTAGTCATGCCCGATACTAAGAATTCAGCCCAATTGTAGCGCACGCCAGCCTCTAGAATAGTGCGCACGACTCGCACTGCTTCAACCCCGAGACTCTTAACTTGTGATAGAGTCTTCGGAAACAGACGCGCCCGAAATAAGGGGTAAAGCTCATTGACTTCATCAACTTTCGTCCTCCCCTACATTGGAAATCCTTTGGTGCACTTAGTCACCGCTAACCAATCCTCTAAGGTGCGGATCGTTTGAATTTCTTTGTGCATCCTATCTAAAACAATATTTACACCACCTATAGGCACGCCAAAAAAATCTGCAAAAAATTGGGGTGATAATTCAAAAATTATTTTAACACCCTTAATACGCGTGCTATAGCGAGAAACAGACCTGTCAAACGAATCCACGATCCCGATCATCTCCGCTATAGACACGTTCGGGCGAGGAGCCGTGAAGAGCGCCATGAGGCCGGCATGTTCTAAACAGGCAACAATGGATGGCGGGGCTTTTACCCGTAACCACTTCTGGGTGGCAACGGTTTCACCGAATTTCATAGAAAGAGTCGCTTCAGTCCACCCGGTCACAACAGAATCCCCGCCAGAGGTAGTGCCAGCTGTAGAAACAAATTCAAAACCCTCGCATTAGTTTAACACTCGGCAATTGAACAAACACATCACGACATCTAGAAAACATTGCCACTTACTCTCCATGTTAGACTTTGAGGTTTCGCCTAGATTAGAAGCAGATGGAAAAATTGGTCCATTAGGGGACTAGTCGGCGTGCAACCATCCATGCGCGGTGCATTGTGCAAATGCCTTAGAAAATTTCTTGTGGAAGTGCTTCATGGCACTGCTAGTGTGGGCCAAAACGGCCCCGCGAAGAGTGGGGCCCACCATGAACACCTCCAAAGCCGTGAGTGCCAATGCAATCCCATCATCGCCTGCGTAGGCCCCTTCTTTTGTAACTTTCGGCCTACGGAAAGGCAAAAACATGTGTTAAAACAAGAGCAAATATTTGAATATAAAAAAGAGGAACAACCAGATCTAAAACGAGATTACCTTTCTACCCGGTATACTGAGCCGGGAGGATTTTGAAACAAGGTGTGTGCACGGCCAGCCAGAAATAATGTGTCGTTGATATAGTTAGGCCCCCGCGGTAGCCGGTCCCACACACGCGTCAATGGACGGGTAGATTTTGGACCACCGGGGGGAACACCCTCGACAACAAGTGGCCCTTCATCAATATCGTCCATAAATATTCTAACACCCTCCGCTGCACCGGGTAACATGGCCTCGATGATGCTTCGTGCCACATCCTCGCCTAGGTGGGACCAAATCACAACCCTGAAATGGTCTAATATGAAGGCCAAAAATTCGCAGGCCCCGTCCCGAAACCAGACACCATGGTTCTCAACGGTTAAGTCTGGGGTCGGATCACCACCCTCAATGGGACCAAACCATGTCAACACCCCAACTAGCTCAACCACTAGAAGGGGAGGTTCAACGTCCCTGCAAACCATTAAAACAACCCCAAAGATTAATCATACCAAAAACTTCATTTTGAAAAATAGACATTCGCAGAAAATTTTTCTAACAGTTACGCTCGGCGTATATGCTGGGCGTAGAGACAAACAGTTACGCTCGGCGTATACGCTCGGCGTAGAGACAAATAGTTACGCTCGGCATATACGCTTGGTGTAGAGACAAACAGTTACGCTGGGCGTAGAGACAAACAGTTACACTCAGCGTATATGCTGAGCGTAGAGACAAACAGTTACGCTCGGCGTATACGCTGGACGTAGAGACAAACAGTTATGCTCAGCGTATACGCTAGGCGTAGAGACACAGTTACGCTCGGCGTATACACTGGGCGTACACACTAAAAAATGTCTACGCCGTACATAATACAAGAGTTTACACCGAACAGGCTTACGCTGCGAAATATCTAACTTACGCCCAGCGTATACGCTGTGGAAACCCTCGGCGTATACGCCGAGCGTAGACCATCTACGCCAGAAGCAAGTATAAGTGTCTACGCTCGGCGTATACGCTGAGCGTATATGCCGGCAATCGTCTACGTTAAACACCGAAAAACGAAGCCGTGACAGTCTACGCTGAAAACAACACACGCGGCGTCTACGCCGGTACAATACCCTGAACCCTTTACGCTCGGCGTATACGCCGAAATCCTATATGCTAACTGTCTACGCTGCAAAAAAAATAGACGCGGAAAAATAAGCAAAAACAGGGTCAAGAGCCTACCTGCTGGAAGATCCAGGCCATGCGGGAAGACTCGGGCGGGGTCGGCCCTGTAGCATCGCCTCGCTCTCCTCCGCGAACGTCAACTCTACCCCTTTTCTTCCTCGGTCGTCTATTTCCTTGCCTCTGCCCATCTCAGTGTTTACGCTATGTTCTCTCTTGGCGTCTACGCTGGGGTTTGGCTTGGCGTCTACGCTGTCTATGCTGGGGTTTCGCTCGGTGTCTACGCTGGGGTTTCGCTCGGCATCTACGCTGGGGTTCGGCCACAATTCACGCTCACGATCGAAATGCAAATGACAAATGAAGCCCCTTTTCCCCTTTTTATAGCCCGCCGACACTGACGCCACCGCCGCCCTCCATTTTTTCTTGCTTTTTCTTGCTTTTTGCCTCGTTTTTCGTGCTCTTTCAGATTTGCCTTAAATTTTTGAAAAATACATAAAAATTACATGCATAAACTAGATAAAACACAAAATTTAGGCATTAAACTGTCGTTCGTTGCCTGGTAAGGCATTAAATTGCCGTTCGTTGCCCGGTAAGGCATTAAACTGCCATTCGTTGCCCGGTAAGGCATTAAACTGCCGTTTGTTGCCCGGTAAGGCCATAAACTGCCGTTTCACTGTCACGTTAATCCACTGTCATACATATACACTAAAAATTTCCAAAAGATATAAAATGACCGTTGCTATCTTACTAGGCTCTCTATTTATTGACAGGAATCAGCCTAATGGATTGCAAGCGCTTAACTAAGCCGTTAGTTATTGATGGACCATACGGCGAGGTTGAAAGGAACATCGATATGAATCTCATCCATACGAGCTCGTCAACAAACAACGCAATAATAACTTCAACACAGCAAACCGTTAACGACTATGAGGGTATGACAAAATCCCTCGACATAGAAGCCAAAAATATTACCAAAGATAAACTAACCGAAACTCCCATCGCCATGCCTGATGGGGAAATTAAAATTCTAAAGTTGAGCGCATTACTAAAACCGCGTCTAGCTAGAGATATCGAAAACGTGCTTAGGAACAATATGAAAGCGTTTTCTTGGTCCTATATAGACATGCCCGGACTAGATCCTCGTATCATCCAGCACAACATTATCCTTGATCCAAGACTAAGGCCAGTGAAACAGAAAGCATGAAAGGTCAAGCCCAAGGTAGCATTAGCAGTTCGTAGTGAGATTACTAAGCTCTACCAAGCTGGGTTCATTAGGGTTGTTGATTACGCCAAGTGGGTGTCAAACATGGTTATAGTCCCAAAGAAGAACGGAAGTATTCGCCTATGCATTGACTTCCGAGACCTCAACATAGCAACCATAAAAGATGACTTTCCCTTACCTAGCATTGATCAACTAATTGATTCAACCACTGGGCATGCCCTATTATCTTTTATGGATGGGTTCTCAGGGTATAACCAGATACGTATTAATCCAGAACATCAACTCCGAACCACTTTTATGACACCTTGGGGGACCTTTTGTTACACGATGATGCCTTTCGGTCTCAAGAACGCTGGGGCCACATATCAAAGGGCGATGACATACATCTTCAGCGATTACATCTTACATTCGCTCAATGATTACGTGGATGACATAGTGGTTAAATCAAAAATGTCAGAACAACATGTACAGGATCTTGACTTAGTGTTAAAACGTTGTCTAAAATACGAACTAAGGCTTAACCCAAAGAAATGCGCCTTCGGCATCAAGACAGGTAAACTGCTTGGATTCGTAACCTCAGAAGCAGGGATACGGGTAGACCCCGATAAGGTTAAGGCCATTACAAACCTGAAATCACCTAGCAACCTAACCGAACTTCGAGGGCTACAAGGTCGATTACAGTTCATCAGGAGGTTCATAGAAAGATTGACAGAAAAACTAACACCTATGAACCACCTACTACGCAAAAATGTCCATTTTGAATGGACCCCGCAGTGCCAAGAAGCATTTGACAACATTAAAACGGCACTCGCTCGACTACCCACGGTGTACCCACCCAAAAACGACAAGCCGTTTTACATCTACCTGGCCACATCAGAATCATCAATCGCGTCTATGCTTTGCCAGAAACAAGATGACGGAACTGAAGTCCCTGTATACTACCTGAGCCATGCATTAGTTGCCCACGAAAAAAGATACAACGACGTAGAGAAGTCATGTTTAGCTTTAGTTTTCTCTTTAAAGAAATGGCGACATTATCTTTTCCAAAATCAAGCTAACATAATTTGCAAAGACAACGTACTTAGAGCTATAACTGGGAATATCTACGAATCAAGCAGGATAGCCCGTTGGAAGGCCATCATAGCTGAGTTTGACCTGCGCTACGTGGCACAATCGTCAGTCAAAGGCCAAGCCATAGCAAATCAAATGACTATGTCACCAACACAAGATCCAAGTACAATAGAACCCGAATTCCCAGACGAAAATGTAAATGCAATAGATACGGTGCCAAATAACTACGACGCCATTCTAAAATTTGATGGAGAATCCACCTCTCGAGGAGGAAGTGCCGCCGCTGTAATCACATACCCCTCTGGGGAAATTAAACCTTTTTCTTATCGCTTCAATTTTCATTATACTAATAACATAGCAGAGTATGAAGGCCTCCTTAGGGGTCTCGCGGCCGCACTAGCTTCGGACATTACACGGCTTGTAGTCAAAGGGGACTCACAACTAGTCGTAAACCAAGTCATAGACGTCTATACATGTAAAGCGCAACACTTACAACCATACTGTGATTTGGCTAAACACCTACTTAAACGATTCGAAAGCATCGACGTCCAACACGTCTCCAGGAAAGACAATACCATTGCAGACGCATTAGCAACCTTGGCCTTAAACGTATCTCCCGACATGTTTCACGCATTACCAAGCTCCGTAACCAGTTGTGCCGAGCCCATAACCAATACTCTCGACACGCTGCCAATCACATCTGTCAGTACAACACACGCTAATGAATGGTACGATGACGTAAAGGAATATCTTCTGCGTGGAGAAACGCCACAACATTTAACAAACGCACAAAAGGACGCAGTACGCAAATGTTCTAGAGAATACACACTAATAGGAGACACATTGTGTCACTGATCCTATGAAGGCATACTGTTGACATGCGTCAATAGTACCGAAGCCCAAACAATTGTTGAACAAGTACACGACAGAATATGTGGGGGACACATTGCACCGAAGGCAATGGCAACCAAAATAAGACGCTTAGGCTACTATTGGCCACACATGGAGTACGATTGTCTATCCAAGGTCAAAACATGTAGTACTTGTCAAAAACACAGTAATCTAATCCATGTCCCACCAAATGAGTTGCATACAACACAAATCACATGGCCCTTCCAAAAGTGGGGATTGAACCTTATAGGCCCGATAACACCCACATCTTCCGTCGGGCATTGTTTTATCATAACGGCAACCGAATATTTCACGAAATGGGTAGAAGTTGCACCTCTTCGAAAAACTACTTCTAAACATGTGTGTCACTTCATCCTCAAAAACATTGTGACCCGTTTTGGCCTTCCCATGACAATCATCACTGACAATGGGCCACAATTTAGCAGTGCTGAGACCAAAACGTTTTGTGATAGTCTAGGGATCAAACATTCATTTTCATCCCCTTACTATCCTCAGAGCAATGGGTAGGCAGAAGCAACAAATAAGACAATCATCACAATACTCAAAAAGATGCTTGCCCAAAGTAAATGAAGATGGCACGAACAACTGGTGTATGCATTGTGGGCATACCGTACTACACACCGGACCTTGACAGGTAAAACTCTGTACAGTCTTGTTTACGGTTCAGAAGTTGTGTTACCTTTGGAATTACAGGTACCGTCTCTAAGGATCACGCTTTCCGGACTCCTCGACGACGAGCAAAACAATGATCTACGCATCATCAACCTATACTTAGTGGAGGAGGAGCACGTACGTGCACTTGATCAGATCGAATGGTATCAAAAACAACAGCGGCAACGACATCGGCATGACGTTCATAAGCGCCCCATCAAAGAAGGAGACCTCGTGCTTAAGGCTGTTCGAGAGCACCCAGACAAATTCTCAGTCAACTGGGAAGGGCCTTACCTGGTCATCAAAGCATTCGACAACGGAGCTTTCAAGCTAGCTGACATGGATGGAAAAGAATTTGCAAATCCAACCAATCACTTGTTCCTGAAACCGTTTTATACATAAATTTGAGCTCAGATACGTGTTAGTCCTGGAATCACGACTATAAACTGATACCATAGAGAAGTCCTGGAATCA
>MNCI01009702.1:25482-51610 GCA_015680685.1 Gnetum montanum
ACATAAAACTAACCCATGATAGTCCATCAAGACTGTAAACTGGCATGTTCGTCTCCGACCCTTCACTCCACGGCCATATTCATTCATCAGAATCATTGCATCCCTCATTGGCACACAATCTCATTAGCGTCGTCGACATTCGCACTCACTGCTCAGAATCGCCCCAAATATTTTTGTTCACCTGCAGCTATTTAAATCTAAGCTCGTTTATTCAACCATGATTTTCTTGTCTCCTTGGAGTTATGTTTGCAAGATGACACTCAGAAGTTCTCGTACGAGAGTGCATTTCATCGCAGGCAACAAGATGAGGCAATGTCCATCAATCCATCTTGCAAGACTAAATCAAATCGTTAACCCGTACATTCCCATTCCCCAAAAATGCACTATTTGCTCACCAAACTATTGCACACTACAAAACATTACAGCAGTCGCAACACACAAAACACAATATTCACACATGAGTACAAGAGCAATTCTCCAAAAAAAAAACGGGACCGTTGGCACTTCCCATATAAGCTCTAGGCGGGAAGGCATCGGTCTTGAAAATAGGTACTCGTGTCAAAAGCAATCAAGAAACATCTTGTTACACGGCTTTAGCACGTCGCTTACAGTTTCCCCAAAGAAGGTTGTTGTTCCTCCAAAGAATGCAAAACATCACCCCATAGCTTTGGCATTGACAACAAGTGCTCTTGAACACTAACCAAGAGCACTGTTCCGCCAAAGGATGCACATCGCATGCCTGAATTCCGAGTCTGCCAAACAATGGCTATCGACAAGAACTAGCATGCCGCACACCTGAGCATCCCATTTCCCCAGCGTAATCCCTTGGGCATTCACCAATCCCCACAATCCCTTCTCTCCTACCAGTTACCAATCTCACCTTTTTCAATCCCATACACTACTAAACACGGTACGATGACGTCTCGTCAAGTGGCAAGGGGCAAAGCTTTTATCAAGATGCTTGTGGTGTTTTGCGCTTCTTTGTCGACGCTTCTCGGGTCGATTCCTCCAAGTGTTAACAAAGAGGGGCCAATGAAACACCAGAAAAGTTTCGAGTTTGGCACTTGTCCAATAAGAAGCAGATCTCCGCGACCCTCAGACGACGTTGGCTACATTTGAAGTCACATGGCGATTTTGAGGATCGAAACACTCGATTTTTTTACCAAGTGTTGCGCCAGCGTCTACGCCCAGCGTATACGCCCGACGCCCAGCATACACGCCTCATGTACACTCAGTAGGTGCAACAGGAGCAAGAATTGAAGCAAGTCGACGCCAGCATTCATCAGCGTATACGCCAGCATCCATCAGCGTATACGCCTAGCGTATACGCCAGCATTCATCAATGTATACGCCCAGCGTATACGCCCAACGTATACGCCAGCATCCATCAGCGTATACGCCCCAGCGTATACGCCCAACGTTCATCCAAGTCCACACGCCCAGCAAGTCCAGCGTATACGCTAGCTTGATGTAGTGTATACGCCCAGCGTATACCATATTTCTAAAATGTACATGCCCAGTCGACACGGCACGTGTCTCCCAACTCGATTTTTCTGGTAACCCTTCCCCTATAAAAAGCCCAGTTTTTCGCGTTTTCAAGGTCGGAAAAAATTTATCAGAGCAAACCCAGAGCAATTACGCTGTAAAACCAGAGCTTGAAACCCTCACACGCTGGAAGTTCTGTACGCTAAGCACAGTCTCTACGCTCCGCCTACCGTGCGAACCAGCCGCCTCTCTGCATCCACTGGGGCTTTACGTCCGCCTTGTGTACACGCACAACTGCGTTAAGACCGGTACCTCGAAAACTGTGTTCTTACAGCATCATTGTTACAGTTTACATTCTGTTTACACTCACATTGTTTACGCTGTTTACATTTGTCTACGCTGTTTAAACTTGTTTACGCTGTTTACGCTCACTTACGCTTACGCTGCACTTACACTTTACGCTGCCTACACTCTGTTTATGCTTTACGCCCTATTTAAACCCTATTTACACTTTACGCTCTATTTACGCTGTCTACGCCCTGTTTACTCTGTTTATGCTGTACACACCCTGTTTACGCTTTACGCTGTCTACGCCCTGTTCACACTGTTTACGCCATATACACCTCGTTTACGCTGTTACGCTGTCCACACTTTGTTTACGCCCTGCTTTCACTATTACGCTGTTTACACTTTGTTTATGCCCTGTTTTCACCGTTCGCTCCATTTTACGCCCATTACATAGTTTACGTATAACCCAGCGTATAACACTTTGGTGGCGCTCGGAAAAATTGTTGTCTGATCCGCGTGCGGACCACCCAAGGTACCCTACCTTCGTGCATTCCAGCTCACCCTCAGGCGAAGGTAGGGTCATCTATGCCTGTCCTGCGATCCCGCGGTCTTTGTTTTTTTCCCTTCCAGCCAGGGACCGAAGATTTCAGGCGGTACAATGTTGACCTGGCTACGGAAGAGATAATGTCTGCATTTCTTGAGCGTAAATACTAATGCTAAGCAATTACGCTCTACTTCATTGTACCTCGTTTCATATGCACATAGAGCATGACTCAAGTAGTAGATGGGTACTTCTGACCCATCATCCCTCTTTTGACAGAGTAATGCTGCTAAGGCTATGTCTGATGTCGCGAGGTAAATGTAAACCGGTTGATCCCTTTATGGTGGGAATACTGTTGGCAAGCATTGAAGTTCCTACTTCAAGCTGTCAAACGCACGTTGACAATCATCTATCCATTCGAAATTAACCCCCTTTTTAAGCAAATGTTGCATAGGGTGTAATTTATCGGTTAATCTCGCGATGAACCACCTGATAAACTGTAACCTCCCCTACAATCCATGTAATTGCTTGAGATTTGTACGAGGGTCAATTCAACAATAGCCTTGACCTTATCAGGATCTACTCGTATACCAATTTCCGATACCACAAACCCCAGTATGCATCCAGTTTTGACTCCGAACATGCACTTCTTTGGGTTGAGCCGGAGGTCGTATTTAGAACATCTTTTAAGGACTAACTCCAGATCCTCTGAATGATCCTTTGACTTTATAGACTTAACAGCTATATCGTCAACATAATCATTCAGTCTCCCTAGGAGGTAATCGCTAAAGATGTATGTCATGGCTCGTTGATACGTAGCTCTGGCATTTTTTAACCCAAAAGGCATCATAGTGTAACAAAAGGTCCCCCAGGGTGTCATGAATGTCGTTTTCATCTGGTGTTCTGGGTTGATGCGTATTTGATTATAGCCTAAGAAGCCATCCATGAAGGATAAAAGTGCATGCCCAGGGGTTGTATCCACCAATTGATCGATACTCGGTAATGGGAAATTATCCTTAATTATAGCTTTGTTCAAGTCTCGGAAGTCTATGCAGATGCGTATCCCTCTGGTCTTTTTGGGAACAACTACAATGTTGGATACCCAGTCTGAGTAATCGATCACGCGAATAAAACCAGCCTGATACAGTTTAGTGATTTCATCACGTACTGCTAGCGCGACTTTTGGCTTAATCTTTCGTGCTTTCTGTCTAACTGCTTTGATATGGGGATCTAGAATTATGTTGTGTTGTATTAACCTTGGGTCTAGTCCTGGCATATCTTCGTATGACCATGCAAACACCGTGATATTATTCTGGAGGACCTGTTTTATGTCGTCATGTGCCTTTTGGTCTAGTAAAGAACTAACCTTAAGAGTTTTAGTCTCACCTCTATGCGTAACCACAGAGACCTCATCGAGGAGGTCTTCGGTTACATCTCCAGCTTCCAGATCTAGCATGCGTGTCGATTGTTCTGGCCAGTCTAGAGATGTTTCCGACGTGGCTATGGTTGTGTCATCGAGGGCAAGGTTAGTTTCTACTAATGTGGGATTAAGTTGTCTAATAATTTCCCCATGTGGGCCTGTTAAAACTAGGGGTGCAGATAAAGTTTCGTCCATTTGCCAATTATCCTGCAAAATTGTCAAATATGAAAGTAATCATAAAGATGCTAAGTTGGATGCGATAAGTATTTAACGAATAACACTTGGTTTAGTCTAAAAGGATGTGATGTGACATTACTAAGCGTAAGAAGCTAACTAAATTTTAAATTCAGTGAACAGCCTGTAATTAATGGGACCTGATTACGAGGAGATAAGATGCAGTAGTTTAAGGTCGTTTCGGACCGTAATGCATGCGATATCTGTCGTAATTAATGCCTTGATTTTTGGGTTCCAGCTCATACTGACACCAGCATTTGGGCAAGTCTCGCTGAAATCAGGCATCAAGTTAGTTAATTTTGCATATAAGTAGGTAGTTCTTATTGAAAACAGGCTATTGGCTATCGTGAATTTGAATTCTCAGCTGTTACAGAGAGAAGGAGAAAGAGAAAAAGATTACAGCGTGTTATTTGTGAAGGCGTGAAGGCGTGAAGGTGTGAAGGTGTTCAGGACTGCAACAATGGCATCAAAAGTAAGAGGGAAGAACACCAAATTGGAAAAGATCGACGAAGTACAAGGGAGCCTGCAGCGTGCTTCGCAGGCTTTGGTTGAAGTGAGAGATGTCACTCCCCTGAATCGGTAGGCCATCCCTAGCTTATTTGTGTTGCTTTCTGTGATATGCTTTTTTTTCTGTTTGTTTTTGTTTATTCTTTTTGCATCATTCTACGTAAATTAGAGTTTTAGGCTATGGACCTCGCGTTAAAATGAGGGTTTATACAACAATATTGCATCTATCACCATTGTCTGGGACAAACCTTGTACTGTTACAAGGGTTTAGGCAATTTCGGCTGTATGGCGAGAGCGCAATTTTGTAAATTTTCTATATTTTAAGCATGCAATAGGAATCTAGATGATAATGTGTTTTTTTTTGTACAGTATCATGTTGAAACCCATCCTAATCATCTTGGACATAGTTGGAGTTTTATGTTGTATAAACCCGATCGTACCCAATGTTCCTCCCCCTCAGACTCTATTGCAGGGGAGGGCTATATGGTTCCGAAAGGGTGCGCTAGAGTTTCTATAGTTTTTTTTGTGTAACTAGAGTATTATTGTGTGGTCGCATCTATCAGAGGATGTGGCTGGTGCTATTTTGGAACATCTGTTAGTGGGTTCTACGCAGGGCATCCTGGCTTTCTTGACAGACAGGGCTATCGATACGGGTAGTCCCCAAGACCGCGAACTTAGTGCTAGAGGGTTGAGGTGCTTGAGTTGGATTTGGGAAATGGCTAGGTTTAGCTGCTACCATGCGTACAATAATTTTCTCATGGCTCGTCATGTCTTGACCTACTTTCAGAACTCACCAGGCACAGTTTATTATTTGGGCGGGTAAGTTTTTTTATTGGTGGTATTGTCATTATGTTTCTAATGTCTGAACTTGTAAAGCGTAAGATAATAACGTGTTTTGTGATACAGGTTTTTCATCAATGATAATGGGTTAGTAGGCAATAATGACACATTGACCTAGACCGAAATAGCGATAAAGGAGTTTACCTCCACTAGAAACGTACGCGCCAGTGTAATGGGGCAGATGGCCTTCAACATTCATGAGTATCCTACCCGTTATGCTGATTCCTTCAAGAATTGTCAGAATCTCAGGTGGTTACATGAAGAATGAACTTTGAACTCATCCCTTACCCTTGCGGATGTGCAGAGGAAACTTCCTCCATTTCTTTTGCCATTTGGACCTGGTAAGGTTTCGTTGTTGTTATTAGTTACAGCATATTATATTGTTTTTGTTTTGTTTTTTGAAATGTTGCGTAATAATGTTTTCACTACTTTGACATGTGCCTTTCATTATCAGTCAGGGAATCCTGGGAGATTACCATCACAATTTTTGGCCGCGAGGAGAATACCCTCCTCTTCCGTTATGGTGACATAAAAAAGGCACAACGCTGGCTCAGCCACGCGACGGCCCCAGTTGCATTGGTCAACAAGCTGCGGGAAGAGGCTGATGCATTTATTTTGGGTCATAACACCTGATGTCCCTGCCAGTGAAATGTTTACTCTGGTTAACTCCTTCAATGAGGGAGCTGAGCGTTTTTGCACGCGTGTGCATCACATGCGTGTAAATTTTGATATCGACGCTCAGCTGTTCACTGACCTCTTCGGCGTCTCCTCTAACAGTCTTTCCATAGAGGAAAAGTCGAGGAGGAGCATCAAATGTTAAGAAGAGCTGAAGCAGTGGCTAGGGACCAAGAAGGAAACCAAGGGGATCCATTGTGAAAATATTAAATTAGAGGTCGCCAAGACTATCTATCCCCTCTTCCGGACCCGAGCTTTCCCCAAAACACTCTCACAGGGGAGGTTCTTTACCATAGAACAGGCCCATATCATGCGAGAGGTTATGGAGGAGGGGACCCAGTTCGACTGGGCAAGCTATTTTGTCGAGGGGTTACGCACTAAAATGATCAGGCTCCGCCAAAAGCTTGAGTCTCGTTTCAGTGTGCATTTCACCTTCTTCATAGCTTGCCTCCAGCGTTTTGCCAAATTTTTGGTTGTCCAGAGGAATGGGGTCTGGGTGCAGCAAGACCAAGACCAGCTATCCAAACCTTTGATTTCCCATATTTTCAGCACTACCCGAGGACAAGATTCTCCAAAGGGGATTGGAGAGTCTCTGTCTATAACAACAAAGGATTTGGCGACGCCTCGAGTACGAGGCCCTGACAGCGTAGGCGGGGTGGTTCCCACTTACACCGGCGATGCTTCACGAGGGAAACGCCTGGCGGTAGAGATTATAGACACCTTAGCTCAGTGTAAAAGGCCTTGCTTAACTGAGGCCCCTGTGGAACCAACAAGTGGCACGGGCAGAACTGTGCAAGTTAGAGTTCAGCGGAGTAAACCTCCGCCTAGTAAGTGTAAAGATGTAGTGAAATTTATGGCAATTATTGTATTACACAACTTTATTCAGGGTATTCTGAATTGTTTAAATGTGCTATGTGACATGAACAGTGAGACCTATGGAGCAGTTGACCCCTGAAACAGGGGCAATTATATTACGGAGTGGGGAAGGGGCCCCAGTTTTGGAAGAAGAGGCCTCGGCCATTAGAATAAGTGACACACAGACCCTTGTGCGTGAGGAGAGAGAGGAGGCAAAAAATGTTGATGCACTCCCCACTGTAATAGGCAGAGGTAATCAGTGTATTAGAATTTTTTAAAGAATTATGTTAATAATTGGAAATTTTAACATAATTACTCTACAGATGAACAAGATGCATCCACGTCCGCCGTTGTAAGTAGAGCGTGGGGCAAATTTCCTGACAAGTTTGCCTTCATGGAAGGCGTTGTCAATGATATGATCGAGCGCCGCGAGCGTGTCAATCCTGGAGCTAGTATATTATAGCTATAGTAGGTTTATTTGATTATAAAGTTATAATGTTTTATTTAGGTTTGATAATGTTTGTTATCAAGAGCTCGCCTTTGATGGGACCCTACAAAGCCCATTGACTTGGACACAGTGGAGCCTTCATCAGACGGGACATTCATGCCACGCAACATTTATGAGGAAATGCATAAATGTGCGTTACACTCGACCCGCTCCTTGTGGGAGAGTCAAAACGTCAATGAAGACCTCTGGAAGAAGTTGCAGAGGTCAGAGAAGGAAAAGGTGTCTTTCGCCAAAGAGGTCAGAGACTTAAAATCGTGATGTGAATTCATGCAGGCGCGAGGAACGGATGAAGAGGACTGGCATACAGCTGTTATTGATTACGCTTGCTATTGGATCATGGTTAGGAATAGCGTACAAACCAGTTGGGAATTGGTGGAGCAGAGGATGCAAATAGAGTTGTTGGCCCAGAAAAACCAAGACTGGAAGGATTTTTGCACAAGCGTGCAAGAGTGGGGGCAGAAAGAAAAAGATCACAAGCATCTGTATAAGTGAGAAAGTCTCATTTATCGTCAGCACTATCAAGATTCTGCCGTTGAAGCTCAATCCTTGCAGGTGTTCCTCGATGTCATTGGCTCATCCAAGGCCTTCAAGAAGTTCCAGGAGCAGGTGACGGTAAGTGCATCCCCAGAAAGAGAAATTACTCTTCCCGAGGATGAGACCACAGTCCCTACTTTCTTCCTTGAATCACCCCGATGGGCTAGTGTGGAGAAAGGGAAGGTGAAGGCTGGAACTGATCTGGGGAATGGAGTTTGGTCTGAATTAACTGAGGATGAAATTATGCAATGCCTATGGGTCGGTTTAGATCAACTCCCCTTTGCTGCGGATGCAGGACCATCGCGAGTACGTTTGAATGTTATTGAATTTAAATTTTCTGATTTATCCTATCATGGCTTTTCTTTATGTATTTACTGTATATAGGTACAAGGAGTGGATGAAGAAGGCGGACAGGATGAGGAGCAAGTAGAGGAAGAAGTGCGTAATGATGTAGACCATCCTCCTATGGAGCTAGTATTAGTGCAAGGACCCCGTGAAGATGACATTCCTCATGAAGGAATACCCTCTAAAAGGGACGGCCCACTTGAGGACGATTTGTTAGGCTTAGAGGCGGACCTAAGGGATATGGGTGACAGTGGTGCCATGGGGGATGCGTAATTATGATTTACGCATGATTTTATTCATGAAATTGAACAATGGCCATATGAATGTTGGAAAGATTAATTATAACATTTTCTATATGATTTTAAATTTTATTTATTTTTTTTAGTTTTATGTCTTTATTTATGCAAAGCATAAGCAGAGTTGTTAAAGACTTTGGATAGGTTGCGTTGCTGTAGGATGGAATTGCTAGTTTAAGGCCATCGCGAGCCGTCACGTAGCGTTTGCATAAGATACAAGCAGATTAGCTAGTTTTAGGCCGTTGCGGGCCTTTTCTAGTTTAAGGCCATTGCGGGCCATCACTAGTTTTAGGCCGTTGCAAGCCATCACTAGTTTTAGGCCATTGCAGGCCATCACGTAAGTCTGAAAGTATAATTGATAAAAATGTGGATGTTTTGCGTAATTGTACTATGACTAATAGAAGGCAAGCAACGTGAATGACATAAAATGGGAAATGTAAATAGCGTAACGAATAGAAAGCTTAAATATGTATGTATATATTAAAGAAAACTGACAATGAAATTTGATAAGTATAAACGGAAAAATACTAAAAATGTAATGATGCACATAAACATCACTCAGATCAATTGCTAGCCCGCAATTTTTTCTTAATAGATTTTATGTTTAATGATGCATAAGGGTGGGGAGATTGGTGACCTGCCTCTTCCATACCATCTTCCTGAAATGGTAGGTTAGCCCAAGCTAGGCTTTCATCATTCGTTTCAGCTTGTTCGGGAATTCAGACATGAGTTTGATCTTCAGGCATCTCAATCTCCGAACCCCATTCCTCCTCTATGTTGTTGATAGTCCTAGGAGTTATTTCATCACCGTGTATTAATACCTCTCCTCCTGCATAAGGGAGGTGTATCTCTTGATGTATTGGTGATAAAACGGCCCTCAGTTGGGCTAGCCAAGACCTCCCTAAGATCAGATTGAAATCGGGCATCTCCTCGACAACGATGAATGTGGTGTCTATTGGGAATTGATCCCCTACCACAAATTCGATGTGCACCATTCCCTTGACTTGAACCCATGCCCCGTTGAATGACTTTAGGCACGATGTCATTATAGGACTAATCTGTTCGACCAGGCCCAACTTATCCACTATAGGGTAAGGGATAACATTCGCAGCCGCGCCATCGTCAACGTGTACCCTCCAGATTCAATACTAACACACCTGGATGGTGATAAACATGGGTTCTGTTGTTACTCAACCTTTCTCGAGATCATCTTTGATGGATTCATCATGAAAGGTCAAAGGGATTGGTTTAGGTTACTCAGCGGTGGAGAGAAACATGATTGCATGTATCGCTTCCTCCTCCGCTGGTAAGCTTTCATCCACAGGTATGAATGTCAGCATATGGACCATAGCCTCACGGTTTTTTTGATATGTCATGAGCAGGTCATAGAGGCTCAACGTTGTATTCTTCTATTTCAGAGCCTGTTTGACATGCGTGAATGCATCGAGGAGGTCATGTTCTCAGCTGGGTTGCTTATCCCCTCTGTCTTCTTCCATTCGCCCTAAGAGATGAATCTCCCGAGGCGAAACAGCGCCAGTCGGAGGGTTGTTTTTCTTCCTACCGAGGGGAGGTGGCTGTGTTTCTATACTCTTGTCTTGCCCATAAGGTGTAGGTGTAGGGAAAGAGGCCAAGGGCCTAGGCTTAGCGAAGCCTAGTGTGTAGTGATTTTTGGTGGCATTAATGGATGCATCTCCTTCCCTTTGTTTATTGGGTGGCGATTGGTGGTTTCGGTTAGAGGCTTACCCCTACATAAAAGGAGTAGCCAGTGGTTTTGGTACTCTGAGGATGAAAGGTGCCTTAGGAGTAGGCGCGGATGTGGCCGCGGCTTTACTGTTAATGCGAGGCTGAGTTAAATCTAGAAAAGGTGCCCGAATAACAAAGGGCAACCTCGAGACGCCACTAGCTGTCGGTGAAAAGCTTGTCCCCGGGGTGAACTGGTAGGTACGCATAAAACAAAGGGTTGTTTATGCGGTACCTTCCCTTCACTATCCGTACTTACCACGTTGATTGTGTACAGTGCATTATTTGCGTTTAACGGGTCCTTGTACACATGCAACGCCTAGTTTTCGGGATGCGTTGGACTACTGCCATCTAGTTTCAGAGAACCATCGTCGATCATGCGTTGAATGTTGTCTTTCAACTCCTAGCAGTAATCGGTGTCGTGACCACACAATTGATGGTAGTCACAAAAATGGTCCAGCCTAAAAGACCTCGAAACTGGCAGTTCGTTGGGTAGGGCTAAAGAAGGATTCTTCAGCAATTCACAATGACGCTTGTGACGCTTCAGAGCTTCTTCGAATACCTTCTTATTCTAAATGTATCCTGTCCCCAATAATTGTTTCAACAGTTCCGAATTTTTTATAGGCAGGGCTGTATACTTTGAGCGATCTTTACGCTCAAAGTTTGGCTTTGGCTGGGGGGCTTTTCAAGGGCAGATGTGTCTTGGCTGGTGCTACTTGCACTAGCCGTGGTCTCAGGAGACGTCGTGGGTGCCTTCTTGTTCTTTTTTTTAGTACCCTCAGCCAACGCAGCTACCATCGTTGTTGTCTCTTTACCCTTGTCCTTACCCTTATTGTTAGCATTTTTATAGGCCACATACGCTGGGTCTTTGCTAGCCTCTGCAGCATCTTGGATGCTCTTAGTTTGGGCGAAAGCCTGACTTAAGGAGTGAGGGGCAAGGTAATACATCTTAGACTTGATGAAGTCGTTAACTGCTCCTTTGAAAATAGCTAGCAAATGGGCTTCCGCGATTGGCTCATGGATTTCATTCAAAGTAGCACTCCATCGCTGTATACACTTTTGGACTGGTTCAAGTGGATCTTGCCTCACTCCCATAAGTTGATCTAACATGACCTCCGACTTTAAGTTGTATTTAAAACAGGTCACAAACTATGTTAAGAGCTCTTCCAAGGTTGAGATGGAAGAGCGAGGGAGCGCTCGATACCAGTCTAAGGCTTTACCTGCTAGAGACATTGCAAAGACACGGATGATTGTATGAGACCATTGTTGTAACAACAAAGATTCAGATATGCAGGTAACTAGATGAGCATTAGGATCTCCCTCCCCATTATATTTAGTAAAAGAGGGTAATGACATCCTTGGGGGCAATGACAGCATAGGAACTGCTGGACTGATGGAATCATCCTGATAGAAATCCATGATTTGTATGGTGTTAGAGCCATCAGCTTTAAGGTGCTTAACCTCCTCAGTGAGGGTCTGAATAAGTGAAAAAGCTTGATCTAGGCTGGTTGATGGAGAAGTTTGCACAGGAGGAGCAGGGGGTTGAACTGAAAAAGCAGTGCCAGGCAGTGGAATGGAGGGATGGCTTGGCCGGTAGGCGATGCAGTAGGGATCCCTACAGACGGAGCTACTTGTGAAGACCACCACCCACCGGGTTGAGCAAAGAAATTGGCCGCCGCCGGCTGCGTAGGATGGAAATTCTAAGGATATTGTGGGACTATCTGTAGGACATGCGTGGTGGGTGCAACTAAGGGTTGCACACCATATAACGCAGACTGGTTGTGTTGTGCCATAGGCATGATCCATTGAATTGCGGTGGGTTGTTGAACAGATCTCTGCGGCTGAACGGTGGCTATGATCTGTTGCCTTGAAGGGGGCGGCAACGATAAGGTTTGCACCAGATTTTGTACCGGGCAGGTTGTAGGCATGGCATGAGGTTGCATGTGGGGGATGAAATGGGATGTGGTAGATGCAGGTACCACTGATGGAATACTGATTACACATGGTGATGTGACTACCCCCATGTTATTTTGGGGTGGTATTTTTACCTGCAGGACGGATGATTACGTAGTAACCTATGGGTTGACAAGGATGTGGGCTTGGATGGTCATGGCTGGATTGAGATAGGCGGCTTCTCTGATGAGAGGAAATAGGGGATTTATATATGTGTGGGGACTGAGGATATAGTATGAATCTACTTGTTCAAACTAGGCTGTGAAGTCATCTTTCTCTTCCTCCCCGTTCTGAGGTTCTAGCATGGACTGTGTAGCCTGACTCCTAGCCATAACTAGTTGGGTCAGGAGTTCATGGTAATGTTCGGTCAAGGGGATAATGTCGTAAGTGGTAGGGGTAAAATCTTGACCCCCTCTATGGATCAGCTCATAGTTTTGCTTCGCCTCAACCTCGGCTCGGCTAAGAGCAAGCTTTGTCTGGATCTTGACATAGATGAAATTATATTCTTCAGGAGTCACAATGGTGAATATGGGATCTTTGCCCTGCAATCTTAATGAAAGACGTGATGATCCCTGAGGTCCTATAACACTAGCAGCTGGTCCGGTAGCAGCGATGAGATTCACAGATGTGGCACCCGAATCGGTTGTGGTCATGGTGGTTGTGGTTGCGTATGCAGAATCCATTAGTTAGATAGATTAACGACAATAAGTGACTGGATCTAAAAGGAAACGGACAAAGAAGATCACGATTAGGCTTTTTATCCTGTAGGATTCCAAAGGAATCGTTACTATGACCGATCTACACCACACGATTTTTCGTAAACTTCCTTAGAGGTATTACGTTTAGGTTTTTAGAGATGTTGGTATAGATCGCTTACAGGGCTACCCATAAAAATATGAATCAGAGGTTCAAGCCCTCCTTCTAGTGCCAGAAAACTGTAACGACGGAAAATGTCGGTAGCTGGAATATACCAAACAAAAATCTATGTACACAGTCTTGACCACGGATCCGTGTGAGGGCCGTGCTGGAGAAATCGAATCTGCAGTGCCCTGAACGGTCTTGTCGATCAGACATGGAATTACTCAATCAGTAAATTGACAAATATTATAGATATTCTATGAAACAATTTGATTTGATGAATCACAAAAGGAGTAGAAAACGATGTAGATAAATTGTAATAATGATAACGTCAACGCGACAAGGAGGATCGCATTTAAGAAAAAATGTGCAATTCCAAGATCTGTGCTTGGACCCGAAAATTGAGTATTTTGTATACAAAGTTCCAATGGAAAACTCCACTTATCTTGTGCGAAGCATACACAAAATAACAAGAAAACTATTCAACAAGGAGTACAGCATGAAGCTCGGTCTACCTCGTAAGCCAAAGATGGGATGCAAGGAAGGTCAAGCCCAAATGTCTATCGATCAACTGTTTCTGATCAATAGATCTTGCCAACTGCACCAGATGATCTCTCAATCTCTGATCTATTCCCTTTGCCTTCTGTAGTCTCTGCTCAAAACTGCCAATGATCACCAATGGGGAGAACTATATTTTCGCCAAAAGGGGTGATTGCTCTTGCTACCAATGCTCAAAGATGTCTCCTATCTCTACTCAAAGGTGATAACTGCCAAAAATTCGAAGATGCCCGCCCTTTTTTTCTTCACCAACTGAAGTATTTATAAGTTCAACAACATGTGGAGAAGGCATGGCCTTGATGACACGTCTCTCGAATCTTCAAAATACCATTGACTTAGCCAACTTTATGTTGAAACTGGTTATGTTGCATTACATTTTTTTGGGAAAAGGGGCAAGGTACACTGTCAACCACTTCCGCTGAAGCCACTTCACATTTACGCATACTATGCACAATACGCTCATCAGCGTATCGTGTGTGTGGATGGCAGGCATGTATCGGGTACTGTTTTAGCTGGCTTTATGTTATATTACACTTGTTTATGCTACGTCGCATGGCAGAGCGTAATGGAGCATGGGAGTGGTTGATTCAAGCTGTTTTATGCTCACTTACGCTGCAAAGCATAATAGAGCGTAAAAACTTGTCAACTTAACAATAAATTACGCTAGTCTACGCTACATAGTGTATCGAGTGTAAAGTGACCAATCTGCAAAAAAGAAAGAAGTCAATCTGCTGCACTTCCTTGGACTCTGACATTGACTTTCTTGAAGCTTGTTACGCTGCTTTGCATAATCAGAGCGTAAACGCAGCCCTAGACAAAAGACTTAGCAGAATACATGACAAGTCGCATATCACGCTGCTTAGGCGTTAATCTTCATCAAATCCACCGAAGTAAGTTACTTTCTGATATCAAGCTATGCTAAGCAGAGTTACGCTAAGCGACACTACGCTATGTTACGTAATGTAGCGTAAAGAAAGCAAACATAGTAAGATTGAAATCTGTAAGGAACTTGGAGACTTGATGCTGCGTGCCTCTTTGCCTTGTTTCTGTCTTCTGAAATTTTGTTGCAAACTTTCGCCTGAATCATGAATCTTAGCCTTAGACCAATTCGCAATTTCCACGGTGTTTCATTGCACATTGTAGCTCTCGGAGCAGTTGTGACACAAAACACAATACACAGCACATGATGCAAAATGCAAGTGCTCATACACAAGCACGACACAAAAAGCAAGCTCTTTCAAAAATACCAAAAAATAAAGAAAAATTAAAATAAAAAGAACAAAAGAAAAAAAAGAAACAAAAAAAAAGCAAACAAATAAAACAAGAAAAAAAATCCAAAAGGGTCAAAGAGAAAAATGCACGGAAAAGGTCTTCATGACCCTATTGATATCATAAACAAAAAACTATTAGCTATTCTCATACAAGCCCCAGGAAAGAAGGCAATTTTCTTGAAAAAAATTACACTTGTGTCTCAAAGAGACCATGTTGCACACCATCGTGTGGCTTTGGCTATTTACAACGGGGCCCATGAACACTCTATAAGAGTCCCGTTTCTCCAAAGAACACACCTTCCTATGTCTTGGCTCTGAGTTTGCTGAACATTGGCTGTGGACAAACACCAAAGGTATAACTTGTTCACAAGAGAGCATTCCTCTCCCACAAATCCCGGTAGCAATTATTACCTTTGACCAACTCTTGGCTTCCCCTGGTTTCAACCAATCCCCTCCCCTTGCATACCAAACTGCATTTTCTTGATCCTATGTACTATTGGACATGATGCGATGACATCCAGTGGGCTGATGAATAATGTTTGGTACTTGTTTGTTCATGGTGTTTTGCACTTCTTTGTTGACGCCTCTCGGGTAGATTGCTCCAGACGTCAACAAAGAGGGACCAATGAAATACCACTAATTTTAGCCTAGCACTTTAAATTGAAAATGACTCAAGCCCTTTCGAGCATTCAAAAGGCAAACATTTGGCTAAGGCATTGAGTTCACCCCACCTTGCTCAAGCCAGCTTGATCACACTATCAAGCTAGCTTACCCTCAGCATGAGCAACTCCAACAATTTCAAAATCAAATAAAAAGTGATCTATCTCTAAGGGTGCAAGCCATACTCAAGAGCCGCTGATGTCAACTCCAAGTCTCAGCATTTAGGAGTCCAAATTTCAGGCCAGACTACACAGTTTCTGTAGGTCACTCTAGATAGTCATGTTGGGCGTGACCAACTTTTAGAGCCTCAAAACAGCATCAAAATGGTCTAATTTTGAAGGGACAAGTCACCCTCAAGGTCCATTAATGATTTCTTCAAGTTTCAACCTCCAAAACTTCAAATTTCAGCTCTAAAAATACTCATTTTTGTCACTCACGCCTAGGTCACACTGGCAGCGTGAGTCCAACATGACCAACTTCTAGAAAATTTCAGAAAATGGCAGAAAATTCCAGAAACTTCTTAGCATCAGCAACTTCCAAAAAATTTCAGAAAATTTTAAAAAATTCTAGAAAATTCTCAGCATCAGAAAATTCCAAAAAATTCTCAACATTAGAAAATTCCAAAAAATTCTCAGCATCAGAAAATGGTAGAAAATTCTTAGCATCAGCAACTCTCAGAAAATTCCAGAAAATGGCAAAAAATTCTCAGCATCAACAACTATCAGAAAATTCTAGAAAAATCAGGGACAAAGAAGTTTCAAGCAAGACAGGTCAAATTTCCCTTGTACATTTCATTGTAAATCTTTATTTGTGGGATAGTCAGGCCCTCACGGTCTAAATTAAATGTACTTTCATGGGCTTGAATAACCCATAAATTGTAAAATGCGATGTACCTGATCAAGAACGTAGCTTGCCGACACACATCCAACTCGTGCACAACTGTCCAACACACATCCAACTCTCGCTAGCACACATCCAACCCGTACACAACTATCCATTGGACACATGTTACGAGATCTGATTTCCCCTCATCTCCCAGCCATTGATTCCATTATGGAATTCCGCACCCGAGCTCGGCCTAGCCCTATAAATACCTTCTCTATTCACATGAACTAGGGGGGAGGAAGGAGGATTTTAGGAGACATTGGAAATTTTGAGAAGATACGCAAAATCAATGAATCCTTGGGTGCTCAGTACACCTGTTGGCATCCAAGAATTTCTCACATTCATCATCACATCATCGTGTCATCGCGTCATATCATCCTGGGGCTAGGCGTTTGACTTGCCATCGACACATGTGCAACTACGCTTTGATCAGTGCACACTTTTTTAAAAAAATAATACAATACAGTTTCATTAGTGCCTTCCATTTACATTATTTACTTTGGTTTACGCTTTGTTTACCGGTGCACATCTTTTCTAAGCGATACATTATTTTCATTTTGCCAACCAAACATTATTTTTATATTCTTTTTTATGTTCTGTTTACATTTCTGCTTACATTCAGTTTATGTTCAGTTTACACATTCAGTTTAGTTTACGTCTTGTTGATGCCTTATGTTTACATTTACGTCTTATGTCTCATAGCTCATGTTTACATTTTACACTCATTTACACGTTTTAAGACATTGTTTACGATAACCCCAGTGCTAGTCGTAGCTTACGCTAAGGGAAGTCCTTGGTTGATTTGCGTGCAGACCATCCAAGGCACTCTGCCTTTGTTTACTTTTCTAGCTTGCCCTTGGGTGAAGGTAGGGTCAGCTGTGTCTGCCCAATGATCTCTAAGTGTCTATTTTCCTTCTAGCCTTACACCGACGATTTAGGTCAGTCCAATAATAAACAAGAATACATTGCACACTGAATAGACAAGTATGTCTCCTTCTTCATACGAAAGTGCCTCACCACCAAGATCTGAAACAGGAAACAATCAATGACGTAATACACATGACATTGATCCATCAGTCCCTCAACAAGTTCAAGTGGTATATATTCATCCTGATGAGTATATACTAGACTTCACCTTTATCCTCCATCAAGATGAACAACTACATTGGCGAGACTTAGAAGGTAACATAGTGTTGCCTCTCGATCGTTCAGTCCCAACCATGCTTCTTCATGCCCTCACATGAATTGGCATGTCACACTTACATGCAAAATACGTTGTGCAAGACCATGACTTGAGAGAATATCATCCCATGGAGGCACAATGTCAAAGGAATTTGCAATAGAAGAGACATCATAAATCTTTGAAGGGTAAATGGTCCCAGGATGTTCTGTATGTCTTAAGCGAAAATGAGGGTGGTGAACCTACCTCAGGTAGTCGTCCACACAATGATGTTCCTTCCCTTGACTTTGGCCAAAGGGTTGTGTATCAGAACCTTCATTTCACTATTCATAACCCAAGTTTTGATACCCATGGGCACGAAGGATCCGAAAAAGGAACACAGACACATGATAAAAATGGACATTTTGATCGCATTCGCGATCAAGGCCAAGATTTCCAAAGAGAAGGTGGAAGCCACTATCATGATGAAGGTTCTTCTTCTTCTTCACCTTCATCATCTCCTTCATCCTCTCCTTCAGTGTCCAGATGCAGTCATAAAGAAAAAGACCATGGGGATAAAGGTAGGCAAAGTGGAAGTCATAGACTAAACAACCAGAAAAGGGGATGAGGGCACTCTAGAAGTCATGACATAAAAGAAAGGATAGCAGGGAACAACATAGGCATCATAGATGCCATGGATGATATGATCATGATAAACCCCTCCTCGCTACTCGAAGTATGTTGGACATAACTGAGGTTGTTAGAATTCCAACAAGGCCTCAGAAAGATAGTAGGATCAAGAGATTAGATATGAACAACATCCCACGATTTGAAGGGGGATATAATTCTAATCCTTAGAATCATTTACAAGCATTCCATGGTATGTGTGCCTTACAGAACATAGAGAACGAATAGCAAAAACTTAAGTTGTTTCCATAGAAACTAGTTAAAGAAGTGAAAAGCTGGTATCAGTCTTTAGAACCAGAATCCATTCATAGGTGGAGTACTATGTTAGAGCTATTTAATGACAAGTACCAAACGTACTCCCAAGTGTCTAACTTGTGAAAGAAAATTCAAGGCTAGAAACAAGGAGGACATGAACCCTTGGATGCTACCATGGACCGATATTATACACTGTTACATCATTTTCCTGGCCATGGTTATTCACAAAGGGATCTATTGCACCATCTTGTGGATGGGCTTAGGCATGAAACGAGAAACCCTTGGGACTTATGCCCAATGGAGACTCCGAGCTTAGGTCCCATGAAATTCAAAGACTATTGGAGCAAGTTGCTAAGAAAGAAGGTGAGCTACAGAAGAGAGCAAGTGTAGAAGAGTATAACCAAGATCCTTCCCTTCAGAAGAGGAGAGTAAGATTTTATGAGGATGAAGAAGAGTTATCACTCGAAGAGATGGTGAATAGGAAAATTTGCCTATCCAAAAGATGACATTAGAAGTTTCAGAAAAGGTAGAACAAATGTGGGATTCCCTAGACAATAGATTTTAAACTATTCTTAAAATAGTAGAGGAGTCTAGAGAGCAAGGTAGTGAGAAAAGAAAAAAGAAAGAGGCTAAACATGCACTTAGCAAGGGTAAGGGAAAAGTTTCCATCATTGAAGAGGTTGTGGATTCGGGAAAAAGAATGATAGTGGATGTGAGATATGTCAATATGATCATCCTAAGGGATGTTGCCCTATAATCTCACATCTGCAAGAGTCTGGGGTGTATGCACTCAACCCACAATTAAACAAAAGGAAAACACCCCAAAGGTTACCTTATCCTCAAAGTAACCAAGGTAGTCCCACAAACCCTTAACATATTATCCCAGTGGAACTCCACCACAACCGATTGAGCAATATCAATAGTGGTAGCACCCACAATCATGGGGAATGCCCCCACCAAGGCAATAGTATCCTTACCAGCAACCTAACTTGTATGGATATTACGTGTAGCAGTCAATCTCCCCATGTGAATCTATTGGTCATGTCACTCCTCAACCTCACTACCAAGCCCACAAGTATTATGGGACTCCCTCTTCTAGGGGTGATATCCTACAAGCATATCATCCTTCTCATCTGATCACATCTCTTCCACCAATAGCTCCACTACCACCTACTCCAACTATGCAGGGTGAAATCCCTACCTAGCTGTAGCAACGTAATGCCACAAGGGTTGTTCACTCTTAACCTACTGTTGATTCCAACAACCACATGAAGAAAAGACCTTTCTTTAGAACCAATAGTTCAACTAAGCCCTTGCAATCATAAGCAACTGATTCCTTAGACACCTTAGTATCAATCAAAACTTCAAAACCCCCTTCAACCCAATCACCACACTCAACACATACGATCATGCTAACACATATCATCACCAATTGGATCAAATCTAGCCACCTTCCCAAGAAATTCTCTAATTATAGGAGTCCTCTAATATACTTACAAATAGCTGGAAATGCACCATGCAAGGCTCTTTTGGATTCAGGTTCTGATGTCAACTTGATTTCTCAAGAAATGTACAAGGCTTGGAACCTACCTCCATGGAAAAAGAGCAACATCCATCTAGATTTGGCCAACCAATCCATCACTGTCCCATTGGAATTGGTGGAAGACATTGTTACTACTATTTGTGGGTGGTCATACCTAGTTGACTTCCTAGTGATTCATAATAAACAACGGTAAGGGGGACTTCCCAATCATAATGGGAAGAGCATGGCTAAGCACCATCGATGCATGCCTAGGAATCCATGATCTTTTCCTAGAAATATCAAAGGAAAATACATTCAGAAAGATCGAGAAGAAGAAACTTCTATGCATCGCATGCAGTGACACAAGGTATAATTGCACGCAAAGGTCATGGTTTGTGCAAAGTTTAACATTACCTACATATAATCAGTTTGCATAAGTGAACAACATACAAAGATGCCTATATGTAGTAGCCACACAACAGGAAGACATCCAATGGTTGACAATTGATTAAGAAAGTAGTTCACTTATATGCATGAAACCAACTAAGGGTTTGACTTCTACTTACATCGATAGCATAGATACATTAGAGCAAGTCAACCACCAACTTCCAAGTCTTACCCTTGAAAATATCAACTGGGGGAAGTTGGAAATCCCTGAGAAATTTAAGTAGGAGCCCTTCGAGCTAAAACCATTGCCCACTAGTATGGAATACATGTTCCTTAAAAATGGAAAATTGGTAATTATCAACGCTAAACTTACTCTTCAACAGAAAGAAGAACTACTGAAGGTAATAAATAAATGGTCAAAAGCCTTTGCTTGGTCATATCCCAAATTAATTGGAATAGATCCTAGGATATGCCAACATATAATTTACATTGACCCCTCCATGAAGCCTTGAAGAAAACCACAAAGGCAATTGAACCCTAAGTTGAAGCAAGTGGTTAAGGAAGAAATCGAACAACTTCTCAAAGCTGGGTTCATATACCCCATTGTTGATAGCGAATGGGTTAGCCCCTTAGTTATTGTGCCTAAAAAGGGAGGTAAATGTTGGGCTTGCATAGATTTCAGGCTACTAAATATGCAACATTCAAAGATCACTTTCCATTGTCATTTGTCAACCAAGTCGTAGACACCATCTCAGGGCATCGCTATTACAGTTTTCTAGATGGATATAGCAGATATAACCAAATACAAATAGCCCTAGAAGACCAAGCCAAGACTATGTTCACCAGTTCTTGGGGAACGTTCACATACAAACATATGACGTTTGGCTTGTGCAATGCCCCTACGATATTTCAATGACTAGTTCTAAGAATATTCCAATAGTAGATAGGGAATGGCGTGGAGGTCTTTATGGACGACTTCTCCATTATGGAGCAAACTTTGATCAAGCCTTGGACCAGTTGGAGCAAGTGTTAAAAAGATGTGTAGAAACCAATTTGAGGCTCAATTGGCAGAAAATCCATTTGATGGTCCAAGAAGGCATAATACTAGGGCATAAAATCTCACACACAAGGATAGAGGTAAACCCCAAGAAAATCAAAATTATACAAGGAATTACCCATCAACTGGAAACTATCAAAGATATTTAGTCATTCCTTGGACATATTGGCTACTATAGGAGATTTATTGGGGAAATTAACCAAAAAGGACATACCTTTCAAGTGGACCAGGGAATGTGAATTAGCTTTCCAAACTTTGAAACAGAAGCTAGTAGAAACACACATTCTACAAGCTCCTGACTAGTCCAAACCATTTCATATCATGACTGATGTGTCCAACTATGCTTTAGGAGCTATACTTACATAGTTAGATGACCAGAAGCATCCTCATTACATCCACTGTGCAAGTAGAAGTATCACTGGTGCACAACTTAACTACACTACCACAGAGAAAGAATTAATGGGTGTAGTGTTTGCACTAAAAAATTTTAGACACTATGTATTGGGATATAAAGTATATATACATACAAATAATAGTGCAATTCAGTTCCTCATGAATAAGCCAATGGTAAGCCCTTGTATCATATGATGGCTTATAATCTTACAAGAGTTTAATTTAACGATGATCAATCACAAGGGCACCGAGAATGTAGTTTCTAATCATTTATCTTGGTTGCGATGGGACAACAAAGAGGATGAGTATCCAATTTCTGATCATTTCCTTGATGAATTCCTCTTTGTTGGTGTAGTGAATAATTAATCACCCACGGAGACAAATTGGTACAGTAGCATTCTTACCTATCTCCTCACCCAACAAACACCACATGAGTTAAATCTTAAGCAAAAACAACAGTTTCTTCACTGAGCCAAGTACTTTATGGAGATCAATGGGCAACTTTACAAAGTGTGTTCCGATGGCTTGGTTCGATGGTGTGTTCCCAATATAGATCAATTGCAAGTTCTCCAAGATGCTCATGAGGGTCCTTATGGGGGTCATTATGCTGGAAGAAGAATGACCATCAAGATCCTTCTTGCAAGATATTATTGGCCTACATTATTTTGAGATGTCCATCATTTTGTCCAATCTTGTAAGCGTTGTCAACATGATGGGGGAATGACTGCTAGAATGGAGGGTTTGCAACAATGGATTCAATTGTTAGAACCCTTCGACATTTGGGAAATTGATTTTATGGGGCTGATTACACCAATGTCGAATGAAAAGTCTTATATTATTGTCATCGTTGATTACCTAACAAAATGGGCTAAAGTAGTTGCTGTTAAATATTGTACATCATATAAAGCTACATGGTTTGTTCAACAACAAATCATAAATAGGTTTGGTGTGCCGCGTGCACTTATTTTAGACAATGGTACATACTTCACAGGTGCAACTTTTCAGAAATTAATGCAATGCTTAGGGGTTAAGCATAAATTGACTACACCATACCACCCCCAAGCAAACAGTCAAGTAGAAGTCACCAACAGGGAGATTACAAAGATATTGACAAGAACCATTAGCAAGTTTATGTGAGACTGGAGCACTAAACTGAACGATGCTCTTTGGGCATACCGATCCACATGGAAACTTCCTACAGAATACTCTCCCTATGAGTTAGTGTATGGTAAATTACCAACGTTTCCTATTCAAACTAAGCTCCATACACTATCCACAACATGAGACCTCAACCTTGACCTTGATCTAGCATAGAAACAACGGTTAGTAATCCTTAACTTGCTAGATGAAAACTGATTAGCTTCCCTATCATCTAATGAATTGCACAAGGCCTTCAATAATCAATGTCATGACCTAAGAATTAGGAAAGTTAAACATCAGGCAGGAGATAAGGTTCTCTACTAGAATCCCACACATGTGCCACAACATACTAAATTTCAAACACAGTGGGAAGGATCTTATATTATTTATGCAACTTTTCCTTTAGGGGCCATGACAATATACAAACGTGAGAGCCCGGATAAGAAAATGTTTGGCAATGTGCAACAAACCAAGCCTTTCTAGGAGCTTAGGACAGCCAGTACACATGCTACCTCTCTTGATGGATAACCCTACTCACTATTTCAGATCTCCTCCTTCCAACTTAGTTGTGGAGGAGATGGCCACCTATGCTAACCATTCTAGGCCCTTAGTTCTTTTTGAATTATTTTTACACATTTTTTTTTACACATTCTTTCAACTTTGCTTATTTTTGTTTTACACCATCGTTCATGTTTTTTTTTATTTCTTTGTTTGCTTGATTTACTTTTTTTCTTCATCTAATAAGTGCTCATGAAGATGGATTGAATTATATCATATTGATTGCTAATGTTTGGTTTTTACCTTTCAATTATGATGTTGATATTAAGGTATGGTTCTTTGGGTAAAATAGGCAATGAGTCCACGCCATCCATTCATCCATACAACTCTATGGTCTCCTTTGGCTTGGAACTATACAGTTCCCTTTTTCTAAGTAAACTTGTTAATGAATTGGTGATTGGATATTTCTCAAACCAAGGAAAGACTCAAAGGATGAAAAGGGTGTGCCTTTAAGGGGATTCGATGCATTGGTGCTAGCCATTCTCTTAGGTTCTCGGATGCTTTTTCTTGGGTTTTCTGCCATTCTGACATTGTTCAAATATCAAGAAGCTGAGTGAATAAAAATAAGTCTTTGCATGGTGTGGTTCTCATGCATAAAAATCAAAGAGAGAGAGAGAGAGAGAGCGAGAGAGAGAAAAGAGAAAAAGGTGAGAATTAAAAGCATACCCCTTAGACATAATAAAGCAATATGGGCTACAAGCACTAGTTATGGAACTGGAAAGGCATGTTACCCATGCCTAAAGGTTCCCTCTAACTAAGGCATTTTCTTGCTTCCTGCTTCTCCATCTCGCTCTACTTGGAATGGTGGTCACTCTTTGTGGAAGCATTCTTGTTGCCTCAAGAGGATGGATTGGCCAAGTGTATTGATGAAAGGTCACTAAATGTGGTTGGTTTGAATCTAGATTTGGATGAGTTCTACTAAGTTATCTTAACCATGAAATACATGAGGGGCTTTACACAACCTTGTTTTTGGGATTTCATTCCATTCTCTCCTCTCCATCTTTCTTTCCATTTTCCACCTCATTGCTGATTTTATCATTAGTCCATTCTGGGTTGATGCATTATTTTTCTTTGGTGAATTCTTATGGGTAAGTTTTTAACTCTTGCTTCCAAATGACATTCCTAGAGCCTATGGACTCTTTGGTTTGTCAGTTTATCAAGGCATAAAGGGCATGAGCCTACTTTGGGGAGGACCTACTAGCATTTCTTTTTGGTGAAATTGTTAACTTCTTTCCCTTAAAAATTTCCTACAATCAATCATTTCTTATTTCATCTCCATCCATGACATCCATTTTATTGGTGTTGTCATTGATATTTCTCATCTTTCTTGTCCCTCATGTTTTTCCATTTTATAGCTACCGAAGGTTTGCTCTTAGTTGTGGGGGCCTTGGCACAAATTTTTCAATTTTTTCATTTTACTAATTACCTAACCCCTACACCTTGGATAGTTTCTAGTGATAAATCTCCAAACTAGTTTCTACCATAATCACAACTCAACCAATGTGCTTCATATCAAGGCAAGGTATCAACTACATTGTACATTATCTATCATTGCTCATTTGTGACTATGTTGTGTCTACAGATGGAAATCATACAAACAATGGACTGGGCTTGGAGGAAGCACTCAGGATGGACTGGAACTAGAGAATTTATGAAAGGATCAAGTTTAGTGGCATGGCTATGGATAAACAATGGAAGGCACAATCTTGGCATTGGCGGCAACATGCTCCATCTTCTTTCTCTCTCTCTCTTTTTCTCTTCAAACTGCCAAATAAAGGCTTGGATTTCATTTATGTATGAGTGTTCCCCACAATGGTCATGAATACTAATGTTGTAATATGCTTATTGATTTGTTCACTGGGCACATTGAGTCTGTCATCCCATTCTACCATCAGTTGTCAATTAGTCAATAATCCCATACCTTCCCAATATTTTGTAAAGAACTTGTTTCTTTTCTTCTATATTCAAGGACAAGTTTTCATTCAATCGTGGGGGTATGATGGGAGCAATTACTCTAGTGGTTACTTTAGCAGTTACTCTAATTATTAGAGTGGTTACTCTAGCGGTTACTCTAGTAGTTACTCTAATTATTAGAGTGGTTACTCTAGCAGTTATTCTAATTATTAGAGAGGTTACACTAGTAGTTACTTTATCAGTTATTCTAATTATTAGAGTGGTTACTCTAATTATTAGAGTAGTTGCTCCCAAGCCTATAAATACATTGCCCAGGCACATAATTGGGAAGGAAGTATTTTAGCAGTCAAGTAGCAAAACTCTTGTAGTCTTCTTGAAAGTTAGAGTATTTTCCAAGTGCCCGTAGTAGGAGGTCTAAGTGTGGATGGATCTTTATTCAAGAATTGTGTACCTAAGCACACCTTGTGTATGGTAATAAAGACAAGCTCTTTGATTCATCCTTGCAACACTTGAGATTTTTTTTTCTTATGCATTTCTTTTATTTTATTTTCTTATGCATTTATTTTATTTTATTTTATGCACTTTACATTTCTGTTATTAGCA
>MNCI01009702.1:53214-77574 GCA_015680685.1 Gnetum montanum
GCAAACACTGCTAGGTTGTCAAACGCTAATCATTTCTGAGCTACCAAGTGTCACATGTATGCTCAAAGGGGTCGTGCTTGTGTAATTTAATCGATTTGCTTAATTGATCAAAATGAATTGCTATGCTAATAACATGAATGTAAAGTGCATAAAATAAAATAAATACATAATAAAATAAAATAGATGCATAAGAAAACAAATCTCAAGTGTTGCAAGGATGAATCAAAGATCTCATCTTTATTGCCAACACAATGGTGTGCTCATGTACATTAATGCTTGAATAAAGATCCGTTCAAACTTAGACCTCCTGCTACAGGCACTTGGAAAATATTCTAACTTTCGAATGGAAAAACTACAAGAGTTTTTCTACTTGACTCCTAACAACTTGCTCCCAATTGTGCACCTAGGCATTGTATTTATAGACCTGAGAGTAACCCGAGAATAACCGCTCTAATAATTAGAGTAATCACTCTAATAATAATCGCTCTAATAATTTGATTAAACACATTATCATACCCCCACAACTAAATGAAAACTCGTCCTTAAGTACAGAAGAAGAGGAACAAGTTCTTTGCAAAATATATTAGGGGGTTATGGACTTATTTGACTGACATTCAGAGTGACATAGAGAAAATAGACAAATATAGAAGTGCCCGAGCATATAATATTACAATTATGTACAAATTTGGTGTTCATGAAAATTAGGAAAGAACACCAACGGATCCAAAGGACATCCAACCTCTCTTGGCAACAAAAGAATAAGGGAGAGGTAGAAGAGATCTAGCTATCATGAACAATCTCCCGTGAGTGATATGGTTGCATCCTCCTTGGTGACGATAGTCCTACTTTCAGTCCACGCTTCCCACTACAATCACAACAAAACCAAGGATTAGTATATATAGTACATAAATAATGGCTGAATGCCTTGTCTTGTTGGTGATTTTATCTAGCCAAATTGTGATTGTGATAGATTGATTGCTTGATATTGTTAGTGGAAAGATTGACGAATGGGTTAAATAAGAGAAGCAATCCGTACAATTTAGCAAAAGCTTGACACAACGAGTAGTGAAAAGAGGATATTCACAACAATAAAAAGTAATTCATTACAAACAGTTGTGAAGGTGTAGAAAATTTGGATGACATGGATGAGGTAAATAAAAAGAATTTGATTGTAACAATGCCTAAGGGTAAAGAACTTAACTTAACCAAACCAAAAGATATGCAAGTGGATCCTCCCCAAAGCAAGCATAGGCATTTTATGCCCTTGCATAACTTCAAACCAAGGAATTTTTGGGCTCCATGGATGGTTAATGATTACAGAAATTTAAGTGCAAAAACTCGAAAGTAATTGACTGGGAAACTCTACACATCAAACCAGAACACCGAACCAAAACATGAAACCTGCAATGAGGTGAGATATGGAAAGCATAGATGGATGACAACGAAAGTGGAATGGAGTTCCTAATTATGGTTACATACAGCCTCTTGTGAAGTTTCTAATTAATTGACTTGGTAGGATACCTTCCTTAGTCTAGATCAAAACCAACCACTTTTAGTGACTTCGCATCAACATTCTAAGCAAGTCCATCCCCTGAGACACAATAAAGCTCCCACAAAATAGCCATCATTCCAAATTGGAGTGAAGATTAGGAGGTGAGAAAGGGCCTTAGTTAGATGATACAAGGAAAGTCTCATAACTAGTGCTTATATCCCTTTTATTTGGTCTAAGGTGTGTGCTTTGAATTCCCATGTTGTTGTTGCTATTTTTTGAATGGGAACCACACCATGGAAAGACCCATGTGATTTTTGCATTTATTTTTTCCAAGGGGTGTGCTTTGAATCCTCATCCTTTTTTTTATGAGGACCACACCATGCAAGCACGTATTTGACTTCCTATTGTGAAATGATGTGGAACGGTGATAAGCTTTCAAGAACACTCCTGCTCATAGGAAAATAGAAAAGCACAAAGAACACTGCATTCCTTTGAAGCCACACCCTATCCAAACTTTTGATTCCTTCCCAGTTCCAAAAATTGCATAAGTAACCAATTGATTAAAGTTGCATTAATGAAAAAGAGAATGCACGCTTCCAAAACAAGGAAAATCATAGAGTATGTGGATCGGTGGATGATGTGGACTCACTACATGTTACATGAAAAGAAACCATTTCCTAGTTGTCAGTAACGACATTCAAAGTCAGAAACTAGACATCAATAATCAAATTACAAATGAAACATATCACCATTGAGTAGCACATTACCATTATACCTAGCACCTTATTAGCAAAAAGAGTATAGAATTATAACAAACATAAGAAAATATTAAAAAAAGTGAAAGAGTATCCAAGAAATATTAAATATATTAACAATGGTGTAAAACAAAAAATTAGAAAAGATCAATAATCCTGAAAAATAAAAAGATGTAAAATAAAGAATATGAAAACAAAAAATTTTAAAACAAAAAATGAGTAAAACAAAAAGTTAAAATACACTTAAGAATCCTAGAAATTAGAATGGGGGGTGAACCCCATGACTAAAAATTTGGTCATGGCTAGGATTAATAAGTGAATATATAGGATCCATGCATGTATGAAATGTTAGGGATCTATCATGGCCCAACCATTGGGTGTCTATTGGTGGTATGGTGGTTGGGTAGAGAAATTTTTGATCACACACTTGATTATAGAAAGAATAGTGGGGTAGGTTAGATGATGTTTGTACATTATGAGGGAAATCTAACCCACTATGACACCCTTGACTAGATGGTAATATGCATGAATCTATGTGTCCCTTCACATTGGTGAATTCAATGGATGTTGGGGTGTGAGGTGGAGGCCTAGATAAGGTGACAAGAGACATTGAGTTTGAAGAGGAAGGTGCATCACAGAGTTGGGCTTGTGTTGAGTTGGAGGATGCAGTGGTTTCAGAACCATGCTGTCTCTTTCTACGACCATGCCTAAAGAAAGGATGCTTCCAACATTGTGGAGGACTCCCACTATTATTGACAGTAGTGAAACACCACAAAATTCTGAGCTTAGTACTTCTCCAACAAGAATCGAGCTAAGTCATGATGCTCCCCAGCATGACTGAAGCTTGAGGGCCTCACAGACAGCTTCAAGCAGAGTCAAACTCAACAAGAAATGGTTCCTTGGGACCCATAAAAGACTACAATAACATCTGGCATCAAACTCGGAAAATCTTGAGCTCAAAATACTTGGTTTTCACTAAGTATGCATCCTATACGCTGGCCTATACATGCCCAGTGTAGAGCCTAGTGTAGAGAAACTTTCGGGCCCTAGAAATGAGTCAAAACATGCTAGAATTGAGCCTCTGGACCACCCAGGACCTTTCCCAGGGTCCCCAGCAGCTCTCAGGCACTTGAAAATCAAATTTTGGGCTCCAAATGATGGTCTTTCATTCCTCTACGCCCAGTGTATACCCCCAGCGTAGAGCCCAGCGTAGAGCATATTTTGGGCCCCAGAAATGAGTCAAAACATGCCAGAACTGAGCGTCTGGACCCCCCAGGACCTTCCCCAGGGTCCCCAGTAGCTCTCAGGTACTTGAAAATCAAGTTTTAAATTTAAAATGAAGCATTTTCATGTGTGTACGCTGGGTACATTTTTTGTGTACGTCGGCATGCTATACGCTGGCATGCTCTACGTTGGCATGCTCTACGCTGTACGCTGGCATGCTCTACGCTGTACGCTGGCATGCTCTACACTGTATGCTAGCATGCTATACGCTGGCATTCTATATGCTTGCATGCTCTACGTTGGTATCCTGTACGCTGGCATGCTCTACGCTGGCATCCTATACGCTGGCATGCTATACGCTGGCATGTTGTACGCTGTACATTGGTAACATATCTTGCACGCGGTCAACGCACCACCTGTCTCCCAATCCGAATTTTTCTCAACTTACAGCCATTCATACCCTTTCAAACCCGAGTCTAATGGGGAAACCTGTATAAAAACTTCAATTTTTGACCAGATCCAGGGGAAAAACTGGAAGGCATCTTGGCAAAAAATTGGGGTAGACCACACTAAGAAAATTGAGAAACCTGCATCCTATATGCTAGACTTGAACCCTGCATGCTGAACATACAGCCTCTATGCTGTGCCTGTAGTTCAAACCAGCACACCATCATCCCTCTGCATCCACTGGGGCTCTTCGTCCGCCTTGTGTCAGATCTACAACTGCGTCTAGATCGGTGCATTGTAATTTTCATTATGCAATAATATTGCTACATTTTTGGCCAAGATTTGTTACAGTTTTCATTCATTCTTGTGCGCTTACTATTTACATTCTTGTATGTTTACGCTCGGTTTTACATCTGTTACGCTATTTACATATAACCCAGCGTACAAAATATAGATGTACGTTCGAGAAAATCCTTCTCTGATCCGTGTGCAGACCACCCAAGGTGCTTTGCCTTCATTAATTCCAGCTTGCCCTCAAGCGAAGGTAGGGTCTTCTGTACTTGTCCAGGGATCTCTTGGTCTCTGTTTCATTCAAGCCCAAGACCAACGATTTCGGATGATACAAGTAGCAGCATAAGTAATGTTCGTGGGTTAGTGCTGTGGTGCAAAACCTTTTGGTACTACTAGTGGAAATGTAGGAGGAGGTGAAAATTGAGTATTTCATTGCCAAATCTATTCTTTCCTTTTTCATCATTTGATTTCCTCAAAACTAGGTTCAACATTAAACTTTTAGGAAAACTTCCTTGCAAAATTTCTAACTCTAAAATCATACTAAGCAAAGAATTCAACATTTATTAAAGGTAAGGAGTAAGGTATGAAATCATTAAAATTTTTTTAATAACCTTACTAACAATTGATCTTTGTGTGATTATAGATGACCCTTAAAAGAAGACAACAAGGAGGACCTTCTCAAGGTGCAACCGAACAACCTGGGAGAGGCAGAGGCCAAGGACCTCATGCAGAACATGCAATGAAACTCCTGTTACTACATAATCTATCCAAGAAAAAGGAGGATAGGTCAGGGCCCAAGCCTATGAAGAGGAACGATAGCTATTTGCGGCATGGCATGTCAAGGATAATCAAGTGTTCCTGTAGCTACCGTGTCTGTGGAAAGTGTCGATTCCATCAAACATTGGAACATTAGTATGGATGGCTCATAATCCACGGATAGAAGAAAAGAAATGTCAGGTGCTTCTTCAATGGTATCAATCTTAGAAGCCTAGTGCACAGAACAAAGGAAAGGCATCCATGTAGGAGCCACCACTACGGGGAACCCCATGAGTTCCACAAGTTTTTTCTTTTGTGTCTGTGTCCCAATTTTTTCATATCCACTGCACCATGAACAAATTTCTAGTTAGTGAATAATCCCATACCTATCCACTATTTATTCAATTGAGCTTGTTCCTCACTTTCTATGACTCAAGGACAAGTTATTATTTAGTTATGGGGGTATGATGAAGCGCTAAACAGTTGATGCGTTGACTAGGCCATGTATATGGGGCCCCGTATACACGGCTGCATCGATGCATTCCTCCATGCGTTGACAGGGGCCCATTTACGCAGAGCCTATTTTAGCCTATAAATAAGTGGGCTCCCGCCACACTTAGGTATCTTTTGGGTTAATTGTAGGAAAGCTCTTGTAGTTTATTTTTGTAGGAGTTAGACTATTTTCCCAAGTGCATGCCTACAGTGTGATGCTTGTAATTGTATGGAACATTTATTCGAGTGTGATGTACTTGGGCATGCACATGATCGGCAATAAAGATCGAGATTACTTCATCATTGCAGCATTCATTTATTTTTAATTATTTAATTATTATTTTCTTAGTTAATATTTCTTTAGCATCATTTACTATTCCTGTTGTTAACTGTGGAATGAGTACAACATAATCACAAGTATTTAAGTGTGACTACTTGGTAACCCAATAGCATACCTAGGATCTATGCTTAGTAATCCCAGTAGTAGTCATGCACGAGGTCTAAGATGTGTACGATGATTAAGGAATGGATGCTCATCGCACTTAGGCTAGCTTAGACTTCATTTCCTATTGCTTATTAGTTTAATCAAGATTATTTTCCATTGTCTCTAGGAGAAGCACTAGTTTAGGATCACATCATACACCTCACTCTGGACTAAACCATATGTGACAAAGCAAATACTAGTCCAAGTGGGAAGACAACAAACTGCGATCAACGTGTAACTATCTAGATACCACAACTAGCCTATCCACAAAGTTCAACCAGATCGTGCGTGAACACTTGTATTCATATGGTTGAGTGTAGGGGTACCTCACCACTCATCACTAATGTTTGGTCATCGATGGAATGGTGGAGAACCCATGAAAAGCATCCAAGCACCCAAGAGAATAGCCAACACATGTGCATCGAATCCCCTTGAAGTCACATCCTTTTCAACCATTAAATCCTTCCTCGATTTGAAGAATACCAAGCCACCAATTCATTAATAAGTTTATTTAGAAAAATGGATAGTACA
This sequence comes from Gnetum montanum, assembly GCA_015680685.1. Lineage (NCBI taxonomy): Eukaryota > Viridiplantae > Streptophyta > Gnetopsida > Gnetales > Gnetaceae > Gnetum > Gnetum montanum. The sequence goes on from MNCI01009702.1 coordinate 59,687, forward strand.
ATTCCAAGACCAAGGGAGATCATAGAGTTGAATGAAGAAATGGATAGTGTGGACTCATTACCTGTTTTATCAAAAGAACCATATCATAGTATCAACATTGAAAATCAAAGGTAAAAACCCAACATTAACAATCAATATCATTATAGTACAATCCACCATCATGAGCACTTACTGTATAACAAATGAAAGTAAATCAAACAAAGAAATAGGAAAAAATGTAAATGATGGTGTAAAAAAAAGATAAAAAAAATTGAAAACAAATGTGTAAAAAAATATAAAAAAAAGAGAGCTGAGGGCTTAGAATGGTTAGCACTGGTGGCCATCTCCCCCATGACTGAGTTGGAAGGAGGAGATCCAAAATAACAAGCAGGGTTATCCACCAACATAGGTAGTATTGGCACTGGCTGTTCTAAGCTCATGGAAAGGTTTGGTTTGTTGGATGTTGATCAAAAATTTCTTATCTCGGCTCTTAGGTTTGTAAATCATCATGGCCACTAAAGGAAAAGTTGCATAAATAATATAAGGTCCTTTCCACAATGTTTGAAATTTAGTACATTATGATACGTGTGTGGGATTCTAGTACAGAACCTTATCTCTTGGTTGATATTTAACTTTCCTAATTTTTAGGTCATGATGTCATTTACTGAAGGCCTTGTGCAATTTGTTAGATGACAGGGTGGCTAATCGGTTCTCATCTAGCAAGTTAAGGATCATTAACCATTTTTTTGTGCTAGATGAAGATCAAGGTTGAGATCGCACGCCATAGATAGTGTATAGAATTTTGCTTGAATGGGAAGCATTGGAAGTTTCTCGTACACTAACTCATAGGGAGAGTAGCCTATAGGGAGTTTCTATGTGGAGCGGTATGCCCAAAGAGCATCATTCAGTTTGGTGCTCCAATCTCTCCTATACTTGCTAATAGTTCTTGTCAATATTTTCATAATCTTCCTATTAGTGACCTCGGTTTGATCGTTCGCTTAAGGGTGGTATGGAGTAGTCAATTTGTGTTCAACCCCTAAGCATTGCATCAACCTCCAAAAAGTTGCACCTGTAAAATGTGTGCCATTATCAGAAATAAGTGCACGAGGCATTCCAAACCTATTTACGATTTGTTGTTGAACAAATCATGAAGCTATAGATGATGTATAATCCTTAACAGCAGCTACTACTTCCCATTTTGTAAAGTAGTCACCAGCAACAACGATGTAAGGTTTTCCATTAGACATTGGTGTAATGGGCTCCATAAAATTAATTCCCATATGTAAAAGGGTTCTAAAGGTTGAATCTATTGTTGTGGATCCTCCATTCTAGCAGTCATTCCCCCCTCATGTTGACAACGCTCACAAGATTGGATGAAGTGATGGGCATCCCAAAATAATGTAGGCCAATAATATCCTACAAGTAGGATTTTAATGGTTGTTCGTCTCCCAACATAATAACCCCCACAAGGACCCTCATGAGCATCTTGGAGAACTCATAGTTGATTTATATTGAGAACGCACCATCGAACCAAGCCATTGAGACATACTTTATAAAGTTGCCCATTGATCTCCATAAAATACCTGGATCAATGAAGGAACTATTGTTTCTTCTTACCATCTAACTCTTGTGGTGTTTTCTGTGTAAGGAGATATGGGAGAATACTACTATACTAGTTTGTTTCCATGGTTAATTGATTAGTTACTACACTTGAAAAGAGTATTTTATTAGGGAAGTGATCAAAGATTGGATACTCATTCTCTTTTTTGTCCCATCGTAACCGAGATAAATGATTAGCAACTACATTCTCAGTGCCTTTTCGATCAATCATTGTAAGATTGAACTCTTGTAAGATTACAAGCCATCGTATGATGCAAGGCTCATCGTTGGTTTATTCATTAGGAACCTTATTGCACTATGATTCATGTGCATGAATACCTTATAGCCCAAGACATAGTACCTAAATTTTTCTAGTGCAAACACTACAGCCATTAATTCTTTCTCTATCGTGGTGTAGTTAAGTTGTGCACCAGAAATACTCCTACTTGCATAGTGGATGTAATAAGGACATTTTTGGTCATCTAACTGTGTAAGTACAACTCCTAAAGCATATTTGGATGTGTTAGTCATTATGTGGAATGGTCTGGACTAGTCAAGAGCTTGTAGAATGGTTGTTTCTACGAGCTTTTATTTTAAAGTGTGGAAAGCTAGTTCGCATTCCTTGGTCCATTCGAAAGGTACGTCCTTTTTCATTAGTTCAACCAATGGTTTTTCAACCTTTGAAAAGTTCTGAATAAACCTTCTATAGTAGCCACTGTGTCCAAGGAATGACTAGATATCTTTTATAGTTTTAGATTGCCGAGTGATTTCTTGGATAACTTTGATCTTTTCGAGGTCTACCTCTATCCCTATTTGTGAAATCTTATGCCCTAATATGACACCTTCTTGGACCATTAAATGCATTTTTGGCTAGTTAAGCCTTAAATTAGTTTCTACACATCACTTTAGTACTTTCTCTAACCGGTCTAAGGCTTAATCAAATTTCACTCCATAAGTGGAGAAGTCATCCATGAAAACTTCCACACCATTTCCTATTTGCTGCTATAATATGCTTAGAACTAATTGTTGAAATGTTGTAGGGGCATTGCATAAGCCAAACAACATCTATTTGTATGCAAATGTTCCCTAAGGACTGGTGAACATAGTCTTGGCTTGGTCTTCTGGGGCTATTTGTATTTAGTCTTGGCTTGGTCTTCTGGGGCTATTTGTATTTGGTTGTACCCACTGTACCCATCCAAAAAACTATAGTAGCGATGCCCTACAATGGTGTCTAAGACTTGGTCGACGAATGGCAACAGAAAGTGGTCTTTGAATGTTTCCATATTTAGTAGCCTAAAATCTATGCACATCCTCTATTTACCTTCCTTTTTGGGCACAATAACCAAGGGACTAACCCATTCACTATTAGTAATGGGGTATATGAACCCAACTTTTAGAAGCTATTTGATTTCTTCCTTAACCACTTGCTTAAGCTTTGGGTTCAATCGCCTCTACGGTTGTCGTCGAGGCATCATGGAGGGGTCAATTTTAATTCTATGTTGGCATATCCTAGGATCTATGCTGGTTAATTTGGGATATGACCAAGGGAAGGCTTTTGACCATTTGTTTATCACCTTCAGCAATCTCTCTTTTTGTTGAGGGGCAAGCTTCATGTTAATAATTACCAATTTTTCATTCTTAAGAAACGTGTACTCCATACTGGTGGGTAATGGTTTTAAATCAAGGGGCTCTTGCTTAAACTTATCAAGGATTTCCAACTTCCCAAAGTTGATATTTTCAATGTCAAGACTTGGAAGTTGGTGATGGACTTGCTCTAATGTGTCTATGCTATCGATGTAAGTGCAAGTCAAACCCTCAGTTGGTTCCATGCATATAGTTGAACTGCTCTCTTGATCAACTATCAACCACTAGGTGTCTTCTTGTCTTATGGCTGCTGCATACATGCATCTCTATATATTAGTCACTTGTGCACACTGATTACATGCAGGCAATGTTAAACGTTGTATAAACCATGCCTTCTACATGCACTTACACCTTGTGTCACTATATGCGATGCATGGAATGTTCTTCTTCTTGATCTTCCCAAACATGTTTTCCTTTGATATTTCCAGGGAAAGATCACAGATTCCTAGGTGTGCATCAACTATGCTTAGCCATGCTCTTCCCATTATGATTGGGAAGTTCCCCTTATAGTTGTTCACTTGAATCACTAGGAAGTCAACTAGATATGACCACCCACAAATAGTGGTGAAAATGTCCTCTACTAGCCCTAATGGGATAGTGATGGACTCATTGGCCAACTCTAAATGAATGTTACTCTTTTTTAGTAGAGGTAGGTTCTAGGCTTTGTACATTTCTTGAGAGATTAGGTTGACATTGGAACCTAAATCCAAAAGAGCCTTACATGGTTCATTCCCAACAATTTGTAAATATATAAGAGGACTTCCAGGATTAGAAAATTTCCTAGGAAGATGGCCAACCGTAATCCAATCAGTGATAGCATGAGTTAACATGACTGTATGCATTGGGCATGGTGCTTGGCTTGAAGGGAGTTCCAAAGTTTTGATTGGTAATGAGGCATCTAAAGGATTAGCCGCTTGTGGTTGCAAGGGCTTAGTTGGATTGTTGGTTCTGAAGAAAGGTCTTTTCTTCATGTGGTTGTAAGAACCAATAGTAGAATGAGAGTTAACAGCCCTTGTGGCATTACGTTGTATAACTAGAGCAAGTGGTAATGGAGATATGGGTGGAAGAGGTGCAGCCGGATGGGAAGGATAGTATGTCTATGGAACACCACCCTAGGAGAAGGAGTCCTATAGTACTCACGGGCTTGGTAGTAAGGTTGAGGAGTGACGTGACAAATAGAGTCACGTGGAGAGATTGGCTGCTACATGTAATATCCATACAAGTTAGGTTGCTGATAAGGATACTGTTGCCATGGTGGTCGCATTCCCCATGATTTTGGGTATTGCCACTGTTGATATTGCTCGATTGATTGTGGTGGAGTTCCACTTGGATAATATGTTAAGATTTGGTAGAACTACCTTGGGTTACCTTGAGGATAAGGTAACCTTCGAGGTGTTTGCCTTTTGTTTAATCGTGGGTTAAGTGCATACATCCCAGACTCCTGCAGATGTGAGATTACTAGGCAACATCCCTTAGGATGGTTATATTGGCATATCTCACATCCACTATCATTTTCTGTATTCAAATCCACAACCTCTTAGATGATGGCAACTTTTTCCTTACCCTTGTTATGTGCATATTCTACTTCTCTCTTTTTTCTCTTTTCCTATTCACTACCTTGCTCTCTAGACTCCTCTACTATTTTAAGAACGGTTTGAAATTTATCATCTAGGGAGTCCCACATTTGATCCACCTTTGCCAATACTTCTGATGCAAGTTTTTAAATGGGCAAAGTTTTCCTATTCACCATCTCTTCAAGTGGTGACTCTTCTTCATCCTTACAAAATCTTACTCCCTTCTTTCAAAGGGAAGGATCTCTGTTATATTCCTTTGCACTTTCTCTTTTCCATAACGCACCTTCCTCTTTAGCAACTTGCTCCAATAATCTTTGTACTTGATGGGTCCTAAGCTTGGATAGTCTTCCTTGGGCATAAGTCCCAAGGGTTCTTCGTTTTTCATGCCTAAGCCCATCTATGAGATGGCGTAGTTAATACCTCTACAAATAACCATGGCTAGGACAACAATGTAACAATGCATAATATTGGCCCATGGCAACATCCAAGGGTTCATGTCCTCTTTGTTTCCAGCCTTAGATTTTCTTTCACAGGTTGGACACTCAGGAGTACGTTTGGTACTTATCGTTGAACATGCATCAAGCGTATGTTTTGTAAGGCACATGCATCATGAAATGCTTGTAGATGATTTTAAGGATCAGCGTTGTATCCCCCTTCAAATTGTGGGATATTTTTCATGTTTAATCTCTTGATCCTACTATCTTTTTGGTGCCTTGTTGAGATCCTAATGGCCTTAGTTATGTCTAACATACTTTGAGTAGCAAGTAGGGGTTCATCATGATCATCTCATCTGTGGTTTCTATGATGCCGATGTTGTTCCCTACTCTCCCTTCTTTCATGGTATGTTTCTCTAGAGTGCCCTTGTCCCCTTTCTCAACTATTTTGTCTATGACTCCCATTTTTCCTACCCTTATTCTCATGGTCTTTTTCTTTGTGACTGCATCCAGATCCTAAAGGAGAGGGTGAAGGAGATGATGAAGGTGGAGAAGAAGGAGGACCATCACCATGTTGGTGCCTGCTTCCTTCTCTTCAGTGGTCATGGCCTCAATCATGGTTACGATCGAAATGTCCATCTTTGTCATGTGTTCATGTTTCTTTTTTAGACCTTTTATGTCTATCAATACCAAAATTTGGGTTATGGATAGTTGAGTAAAGATTCTAATACACAACCCCTTGGCCAAAGTCAACAGGAGGAACATCATTATGTGGGCAACTGTTTAAGACAAGTTCACCACCCTCATTTTCGCTTAGGACATGTGGGACATTCTATGACAACTTTTCATTCATGGATTCATGATGTCTCTCCTGTTGTAAATCCCTTTGACATTGTGCCTCCATGGATCGATACTCTCTTAAGTCATAATCATGCACAATGTACTCTACCTGTAAGTTCTGCATACCAATTCGTGTGAGATCACGAAGAAGCAGCCTAGGACTAAGCGATCGGGAGGTAACACTATGTTACCTTCTAAATCTTGCCAACATAGTTGCTCATCCTAGTGGAGGATAAAGGTGAAGTTTGGTATATACTCATCGAGATGAACATATACCATGCGAAACTATTGAGGGACTAGCAGATTATCATGTGTACTATGCCTCCGATTGTTTTCTATATTAGACGTAGGTGGTGAAACACTTTCATACGAAGAAGGAGACATGATTATCTATTCAATGTGCAGTGTATTATATATTATTTTTTTCCTTGTAACCAACCATAAGGATTCATTTCAACGATGAGAAAGATTTCCTAAGTTCTAATTAGCAGACAAAAAACAAAGTCCTCGGCAACGGCACCAATGATGAGCAGCAAGGTATCTCTACGCTCAATCATATAAATACGAGCATCTACACACGATCTAATCAAATTCAAAGGACTAAGTGCTTATGTGCCTTTATTGAACAAGGATGGGTTGATTAATCATTTTCTTCCCAAGCTTACTTGTATAGCACGATTGTATGGTTAAGTAAACTTGAGGTACATGATTTTTATAGTTTTTATGTTTTTATGTCCTAGCGCAACAAAGGGAGGAGAGAGATAACTAAATAACTAATTTTAATTTAACTACTCAACTATGCTTTAACTAGTCCTACACCAGCATCTATTCTCACTTGTTGTACACATCCTAAACTAGTGCAACACTACTGGGATTACCAAACGCTAATCATTACTAGGTTACCAAATGTTACACACATGCTCGAAGTGATCGTACTGAGTGTGCTTACTTAGGAGAGTTGCAAGGTAAGAGAGAGAACATTAATTAACTAAGAAAAGCATTAAGTAACAATAATTAACGTTAATGAATCTATTCTAAATGCTTCAAGGTTTATCACAAAGTTCATCTTTTATTACCGTACACAAAGTGTGCTCAGGTACACAATGCTTGAATAAAGATCTATTCACTTTATGACTCCTACTGTGGGCACTCAGAAATAATTCTATCTCTAGAAAGGGAAAAATGCAAGAGTTTGGGTAAGGGATTAAGACTAACTATGCAAACCAAGTGCACCCACCTCTTATTTATAGGCAACGATGCAGGCCCTGACATTGCGTACGCAATATCGCTTGGAAGGCTCCAATATCGCATACGTGATATTGTGGATGCAATATTGCGTATCCAATATCACAGACGCGATATCGTAGCTCATCAAATGTGATCCAAAAATGCACAAAATAAAAAATATGTTCTTCATCTTCTATGCTTTATTTTCACAGTATGCAATTACACTCCTCTCTTTGTAAATTAATCTAATGATTTGTCTTAATAAGGAGATGATGAGAGTTAATTCTTGCTTTAGCAATTTGATTCCTTAGATAAATAAGAATAGCTAAGAATAAATACTTTTGAGTATTAAATAACAAACCTCCTCTTATAGAATGTAAATAATAATATTTTTTTCTTTGACATATTCAACCAAAATTTACCCAAGATTTTTTCTTTTATAGTCTTTCGAAAAAGCCTTTTGTTTAAAGAAAGATTCTCTATTACAATATTCCATGATTAAAGCTATAATTTTCCTTGAGGTAACCATTCTTTATGTAGTATTCTCCTTAGCATAATTAACGTCCTTCATGTGACTTAACTTTTGAGTATAGTTAATAAATTAACAAAGGGCTTCAAGTTCAAGAGGAAGCAAATCTACTTCTAAAAGTAAGATATCATAAGACATCTGTATTTTTTCTTGAAATTCACATATAGTAAACTATTTTTGAACATGCTCTGATTGTTTCCAATTATGCCTATGCAACACATCCATATAATAATATGTATGGGACAAGACTACAAAAAAAGTTTCCATCTAATCTCCTATGCCAAAATTTTTTCCTACTAGAATTATTTCTTAGAGAAAATAGAGTTTACATGCCACTTGAAACCCGTTGAGAAATAAAAGTATTCCAACTATTATTACTAGTAGATTCAACTCCCAAGTATTTATAAGATTCACATCTGCCAAGTCTTTTTTTCTCTAAGGAAAAAATTGTAATTTCTATTTCTAGTACCATAAACTAGAATTTTAGTCTTATCAATATTAACACTCATAGCAAAATGGTTGTAGTACTCATAGAGAATTTGAAGCATATGATTTAATCCTATACCTAATTTTGCAATCAAGGCCACATCAAGTGCAAAGAAATGCATGTTCATAAATAATCCATTTACTAACATAGCATGATTAATAGAAATTTTTCATCCATTCCTCCAATTCGTCCATAAATATGCCAAAAAGGGTAAGGGACAAAGGATAGCCTTTTTTAACTCCAACTGAGTTATTAATAATTGCTCCTTCTCCAACAAGATTATCTTCAATAGAATGTTAATCATCTGATAGATTCTTTTAGCAGGATAAAGGGGATCTTGTAGAATGTTAATGTTATCCAATATTTTCTAAATCTTATCTCAAGAAACAGAATCATAAGCCTTGGAAAAATCAAAAAAATAAATAAAAGCTATATGTATGGGCCTTTTTGCTTTGTCTACATAGTAACTCAAAGTTATTAAATGGTCTTTAGTAAAATGATTCGTCCTTAAGCTTGCTTCTAATTGATCATGAAAACCTTTCATTTCTACTCATGAACTAATTTTATTTCCCAAAATAGTATCCAAAAACTTAGTGAAAATTGAATTGATTATGGTCAATTGGTAATTATTAAGATCTATCTTATCTCCCTTCTTGGAGAGCAAGACTTCTTGACTAGAATACCAAGTTTGATCAAATGCATGCAGAAACCTTTTATTAAAAAGATTGCAAGTTGCTTTCTACACTAATGGTCCACTCAATTCAAGAAGCTTTGCATATAAGATCAGCACCTTCCTATAATATAATCTTTATATTCTTATATAAATGTCATTCAAGGATAACTCAAGAACACTAGAGTTATCTTGCACAGTCAAAGGAGCCTCTTGATTAAATAGGTCATTGAAAAAATTTTGAATAGTATATAAGAAAAATACTACCCATGTTGTTGTCTATTTCAAAATAAATTTCAAAAGCTTTTTGAACTTTATTTTAGCTCACTAATCATTCTTTATTGCTCTTCTTAATTAACTTTTGTTTTTTTTTTCCTTAAATGAATAAGCTCTCTATAAATTTTCAACATTAATGTGAAGCTATAGCATCTTTACGAGACATCAGACACTCCATATCAAACCAATATTGTTTACAAGCAAGCATCTTCTTAATATTCTACCTAAGGAGTTGTAGAAAATAATGTATTAGTCAAATCTAGCTCATTGTCATCATTGACTGACATGTTAGCTCATTGTCATTATTGACTAACATGTTAGCACTCTTATTTGAATATCCTAACGAAGGTCTTCTATGAAAGATGAGTTCTGCATTTCTTGTAATTAATATGACAAATTGAAGCAAGAATAGTGAATTCCAAGTAAATATTAGAAGATTATAGGAGTTTATCATGAGCAAACAAGGGAAGATCAATACTAGAGTTATGAGTGGCAAGGTACCCCTACACTCAACCATACAAATACGAGTGTTACACATGCGATCTAGTCAAACTCTGTAGACTAAGTGCCTACACACCTTATGGAACACTTACGGTTAATCCTTTGTTGTCTTCCTAGACTTACTTGTATTTGTCATGGTTGTATGATTAAGTAAGTCTGAGGCATGTGATTTTTATGTCTTTTCTATTTTATGTCGTATTCTAAGTGGTGAAGGATGAAGAGACTAAGTAACTAACTTTAACTAACTAACTAAGCCTTAATTAACCTAGCATCAGCATTCGTTCCCACTTACCATTCACAACCTGGACCAATGCAACCTTGGTTACCAAATGCTAGTCATTGCTGGGATTACCATGCATAACACACGTGCTCGAAGTGGTTGTACTGAATGCACTTAACTATGGGAGAAGGGTTGAGAAGATTTAATTGGCTAATAAAGAATTTAAATGATAAACAATAAATAATAGTAATTTAAATCCTAATTAACTTAGTCCATGCACTACAAGGTTTATCCAAGAAGTTCATCTTTATTTCCCTACACAAACTTGTGTTCAAGTACAATATTTGCTCGAATAAAGATCCGTTCACTTTGGAGCTCCTACTACAGGCACATGGAAATTATTCTATCTCTGGAGAGGAAAAACTGCTAGAGTTTCACTACGGTCTAGGCCTAAACTATGAAACAAGGGAGAGCCGCCTCTTATTTATAGATTTGACGGTACGCTGTGATATCACGTATGCGATATCACAGGGGAAGACGCGATATTGCATACGTGATATCGCGGGGGATGCGATATCACGGTGAACACAATATCGCATACGCGATATCGTGACCCATGCGATATCACGTCCCATCATACCCCCATGACTAAATAAAAACTCATCCTTGAGTTCCTTACAAAATATTAGGAAGGTATGGGATTATTTACTTGAATGGAACTAATGGTGAATGGGATGACATGTGAACGGATCGTCATTACAAGACAAGACAAAACTAGTGTTCATGACAACAAGAGTGAACACTTTATATAATTGACATAAGGCCTTATTTGGCAATTGAGAAAAAGAGAGAGAAAAAGAAGTTTTGCTGCTACCAACACCAAGATTGCACCTTTTGTTTTCCATCCATAAGCACACCATCCATCTCGTTCCTTGCATAGCTGCTTTAGCACCTATCCATTCCAAGTGTTCCCTCAAGATCCAATCCATTATTGCATGATTTCCATCTGCACACACAACAGGGTCTTTATATTAGCAAGGGTGAATGAATCACAATGTAGTTGATACGTTGCTTTGGTAAAAGGTCCATTGGATAAGTTGTGGTATGGCTGATACGGGTCTAGAGATATATTCATGGTGACTACCAAAGGTGTAGGAGTTAAGAGAAAATTAAAAAAATTTGGGTCTGGACCCCCATGACTAAGAGCAAACCTCTGGTAGCTATAGAATGGAGAAGGAAACAGAATAAGAAAGATGGAGAAAAAGAAACAACTATATCATCGATAAAAGGGATGTCAAGATGAAAATGAACAAAATAGAGTTAATTGCAAAATGTTAAGGGAAGGAATTTAACTGGTGCACCAAATAGGAGTGTTAGTGGGTCCTCCCCAAAGCAGGCTCATGCCCTTAATGCCCTGACAAACCCACATTCAAAGAGTTCGTAGGCTCTGGGAATGTCATTTGGAACAAGAGTTAAAGTCTTAACCACAAGAATTTACCAAAAAGAAAATAATGCAATCAAAATATACACTAATGATATAACCGGAAATGAGGTGAACAATGGAGAGAAGGATGAAGAGAAGAGAATGGAATGGAATCCCAAGAACAAGGTGGTGTACCACCCCTTGTGTAGTTAATGATTAATGTGACTTAGTAGATTCCATTCCAAGTCCAGCCTCAAAAAAACCACATCCAGTGACTTCACATTAATGCATTCGGCCAAACCATCCTCTTGAAGTAACAAGAATGCCTTCACCCAAGAGCCACCACCATTCTGACGAAACAAAGGAGGAGAGAATGGGAAGCGAGAAGGGCCTTAGTTAGAGGGAACATTTTTATTTTTAGTTCCATAACCAGTGCTTTAAATTCTCACTAGTTTTTTTTGTGTGTTTTATGTGTTTATGCATGAGAACCACACCATGCAAAGACTTTGTTATTTTTATTTGCTCAGCTTCCCGATGATTGAATAATGTTGAAACGGTAAGAAAACTTAAGAAGAAAACATCCAAGCACCCAAGAGAATGGCCAACACAAATACATCAAGTTCCCTTGAAGTCACACCCTTTTCAATCCTTGAGTCCTTCCTTAGTTTGAGAAATTCCAAGTCACCAATTCATTATAATTCTTATTTGGAAATGGACTGTACAGTTCCATGCCAAGAGAGACCATATAAAATTGTAGATGTATGGATGAAATGGATTGATTGCCTATCATATCAAAAGAACAATACCTTAGTATCAACATCATAACTCAAAGGTAAAAACCAAACATTAGCAATCAAATAGAAAAATAGTTCATACCATCATGAAGAACACTTATTGGATGACAAACTTACAAGATAGATAACACACACACACACACACAAAGAAATGAAAAAGTATGAATGATGTTGTAAAAAAAATAAGAAAAGTTAAAGAAATGTGTAAAACAAAAACTTAAAAGAACTAAGGGCCTTAATTGATTAGCATAGGTGGCCATCTCCCCCATGATTGAATGGAAAGGGAGAGATCCAAAATAATGAACATCTATTTGAATTTCTTAGAAGTGTCCAACTTCTCCTGATTGATGTTTTCAGGTTAAGTGGTGGAAGTCAGCAACGCTCATACTCCAATGTATCTATGCCTTTGTTGTGGGTGTGAGTTGTTCTCCCAATTTGTTCCATGCATGTTGGTGGGCTGCTTTCTTGACCAATTGTCAACCACTGGGTGTTCTCTTATTGTGTGGTTGCTACATACAGGAACCTTTGTATTTGAGTTTCTTGGTCACACCAGTTGCATGCAGGAGATGCTAAGCATTCCTCCATGTCATCACCCTCTGAGTCATTGTATGTAATGCATGAAACTTTTTTCTTCTCAATCTTTCCATAAATTTTTACCTTAGATATTTCCAAGGAAAGATCGTGGATCCCTAGGCATGCATCTATTGTACTCAGCCATGTCCTTCCCATTATAATTGGGAAGTCCCCTTTGTTGCTATTGACTTCTATCACCAGGAAATAAATTGGGTATGACCAACCACACACAGTGGTAATGATGTCCTCCACCAATCCCAAGGGAATGGTGATGGACTGGTTAGCCAGCTCTAGTTGAATATTGCTCTTCTTGAGTTGGGGTAGGTTCCAGGCTTGATACATTTCTCGTGAGATTAAGTTGACTCCAGAACCTAAGTCAAGAAGAACCTTATGAGGTTCATTCCCAACAACTTGGAGATAAATTAGGGGGCTTCCAAGATTAGATAATTTCTTAGGAAGGTGACCCACCTTGATCCAGTTGGTAACAATATGAGTTAACATAATTGTATGCGTTGAGCTCTGTTGTTGGTTTGAAGGGAGCTTTGAAGCTTTTCTTGATGAAGGAGTGGTCATAGACTCAACTGCTTGTGGTTGTGAGAGCTTGTTTGGGCTTTTGGTTTTGAAAAAGGGTCTTCTCTTTGTATGGTTGTTAGAACCAGTAGTGGGTTGAGGGTTTACAACTCTCGTAGTATTACGTTGTTGTGGTTAAGTGGGAAGTTCCCCTTGCATTGTTGGAGTGGGTGTATTGGAACTACCAGTGTAAGAGTGGCAGACAGATTCGGAGGATGGTATGCATGTGGAGTTTCTTCCATAGGAGAAGGAGTCCTAAAATACTCCCAAACTTGGTAGTGACGTTGTGGAGTTGCATGACCCATAGAGTCACTTGGAGAAACCAGCTACTGCATGTAGTAGCCATATCGGTCTAGTTGCCGGTAAGGGTATTATTGTCTAGGCGGTGGCATCCCCCATGAATGTGGGTGTTGCCACTGCTGATGTTTCCTAATAGGTTGTGGTGGAGTTTCACTTGGATAATACGTTAATGGTTGGTGGAACTGCCTTGGGTTACCTTGGGGATAAGGTAACCTTCGAGGTGCCTACCATCTGTTAAGTCTTGGGTTGAGTGCATACACCCCAAACTCTTGTAGATGTGAGATTATTAGGCAGCAACCCGTAGGATGGTCATATTGGTAGATCTCACATCCATCATCATTGTCTATGTTAGAATCCACAACCTCATCAGCAATAGTCATTTTTCCCTTACCCTTGTCATGTGCATGGCCTGAATCTCTGCACTTTTTCTTATCATGGTCACTACTTTGTTCCTCCTTAGACTCTTCTACAATTTTTAGGACAAGTTCAATTCTACTATCTAAGGAGTCTTTTATCTAATCTACCTTATTTTCCACTTTTTTTGTTAATTTCTGAAGTGGCAAGGTTTTTCTATTCACCAGCTCTGCGAGTGGTGACTCATCCTCTTCATCGCAGAATCTTACTTCCCTCTTTCGGAGGGAAGGATCATGGTTGTACTCTTCTGCGCTTTCTATTTTTCATAGCTCCTCTTCTTCTTTAGCTACTTGCTCCAATAATCTATGAACTTCATGGGATCTAAGTTCTGATAATCTCCCTTCGGCATATGTTCCAAGGGTTCTCCTGGTTTCATGTCTTAGCCCATCTACGAGGTGGCGTAGTACATCCCGTTGTGCATAACCATGGCCCAGGAAATGATGTAGCAATGCATAATCTTGGTCCATGGTAGCATCCAAGGGTTCATGAGTACCTTGCTTCCATCCTTGGATCTGCTTACGCAAGTTGGACACTCTGGAGTACGTTTGGTACTTATCATTAAACAGTTCTAGCATCGTACTTCACCTCCTAATGGTTTCCAGTTCTAAGGACTAGTACCAACTCTCTACTTCTTTTATGAGTGTCCTAGGAAACAAATTTAACTTCTGCCACTCATTTTCAATGTTTTGCAAGGTGCAGGCATCATGGAATGCCTGTAAATGGTTTTGCGGATTAGCATTGTATCCCCCCTCAAACCGTGGGATATTATTCATATCTAGTCTCTTGATCCGACTATCTTTTTGATGCCTTGTAGGTATTCTCACAACCTCCGTAATATCTAACATACTCTGGGTTGCTAGTAGGGGTTCATCATGATCATATCTCTCATGATGTCTATGATGCCTACATTGTTCCCTACTTTCCCTTCTACCATGCCTAGACTCTCTCGAATGCCCTCGTCCTCTCTCTCAACTCTCTCATCGAGGTCTCTCATTTTGCTTACCCTTATCCTCACCATTATGCTCTTTGTGACTACGCCTGGATGTGGAAGGAGAGGGTGAATGATGTGATGAAGGGGAAGAAGAAGGAGAATCATCGTCATGATGATGTTTCTTACCTTCTCTTCTATGGCTATGGCCTCGATCGTGATGAAGATCTGAGTGCCCGTCCTTGTCATGTATTTTTGTTCCCTCAATAAACACTTGGTGTTCATGGGGATCAGAACCAAGGTTGTGTATCATGGAGCGTAAGTTCTGATACCCCACCTCCTTACCATTGCTAGGAGGGGGAACATCATTCGATAGAGAACTTGTTATAACTGGTTCACCATCTCCAATTTCGCTTAGGATGTGTGGGACCCCTTTGCCCTTCAACAATGTATGGTGGCTCTCCTGCCACGAGTCCCTTAAATGTTGTGCTTTTGTGGGATAGTAGTCCCTTGTGTTGAAATCACCTACAACGTATTCAGCGTATAGCTGTGTCATCCCTATCTATGCAAGAGCACAAAGGAGCATGTTAGGGACTGCACGATCTGGGGGTAACACTATGTTACCTTGCAGATCTTGCCAATGCAGCTGTTCATTCTGATGGAGGATAAAAGTGAAAATTAGGTATATACTCATCAGGATGAATATATACCACTCAATGTTGTTGAGGAACTAGTGGTTCTCGATTATATATGTTGGACTACCGACTGTTTCTTGTATGATCCCTAGGTGGTGAAGTGCTTTTGTTAGAAGAAGAAGACATTGTATCTTATTCGGTGTGCTGATTAACCATTATATAATTTTTTCATTTAATTAATCCTAAGGGTTCATTTAAGCTCCCAATGATGTGGATAATTTCCTATGTTCTACTTAGCACACAAACAACTTAGTCCCCGGCAACGATGCCAATGATGAGTGATGAGGTACCCCCTACACTCAACCATACAAATACGAGTGTTACATGTGCGATCTAGTCAAACTCTGTAGACTAAGTGCCTACACACCTTATGGAACACTTAAGGTTAATCATTCATTATCTTCCCAGGCTTACTTGTATTTGTCATGGTTGTATGATTAAGTAAGTTTGAGGCATGTGATTTTTATGTCTTTTCTGTTTTATCTCCTATGCTAAGTGGTGAAGGATGAAGAGACTAATTAACTAACTTTAACTAACTAACTAAGCCTTAATTAACCTAGCATCAGCATCCATTCCCACTTACCATTCACACCTTGGACCAATGAAACCTTGGTTACCAAATGCTAGTCATTGTTGGGATTACCAAGCGTAACGCACGTGCTCGAAGTGGTTGTACTGAATGCATTTAACTATGGGAGAAGGGTTGAGAAGATTTAATTGGCTAATAATAGTAATTGAAATCCTAATTAGCTTAGTCCATGCACTGCAAGGTTTATCCAAGAAATTCATCTTTATTTCCGTACACAAACTTATGTTTAGGTACAATATTTGCTCGAATAAAGATCTGTTCACTTTGGAGCTCCTACTACGGGCACATGGAAATTATTCTATCTCTGGAGAGGAAAAACTACCAGTGTTTCACTACAGTCTAGGCCTAAACTATGAAACAAGGGAGAGCCACCTCTTATTTATATATTTGGCAATGTGCTGAAATATCGCATACACGATATCGTAGGGGAAGACGTGATATCACGGCCCATGCGATACCATGCGCTATTGCGTGCCATCATAGAGTTATTTTGGTGTCTAGTAAAGGTAAAATGGGAGGAATAAGGAAATTTATTGATGCTATTAAGGATTAAAAATAATCAAAGAAACTACCCTACTCTAGGAAATGAATACCCTTATGATTTGTACTATACTAAGTAGATGACCTTTTGTAAACTAAATAGAGCTATCCACTAAACTTTAATTGAGAATTCCAATCAAGCATTTTCATCTAACTTTGTCCAACATGAGCATTAAAATCCTTACAAAGAAAAAATTTACTAAACATTACAAATTTACTCATGCAATTTTTTGCACAACAAATGTAGCCCATTAGGTGGGATGGAAGATGCAAAACCCTAAATTTGATTAAAATTGGTCTTTCGTGATGTAAGCCCTAAAATGAATAAATATTATTGGTATACACTGATATGATTTTCAAAATCGTTTGGGATATACTGAAGAAATATTAAATTAGAAAAATAGAAGAAATATAAATTTAAATTAGATAAGAGCCTACCAAATTTATGAAATACAACCCAAATTTTACAACATTTACTAAAATTCATGTTGTCTAATTGTACCACATGTTCTCTAATTGTACCATATGTTATAATTTATGTATGTTATGTTTTTTGAATATCTTTCACAATTGATTGGTTAAAATAACTAATGCTTGGTGTCTAAATTTAGACTATCTATTTGCTTTAGACTTATGCTGATTGACAAGTTTAGCTGAATTATGTTGTGATTTGTTGATTGCATGTTTTGACTATTGCTATAGCTAAATATTTGTCAAAAAAAAGTTAACTTCCTGTTACAGTTGATTTCAAAGGGGATTCAAAGGGGAAAACATGTTAGTTGCCTTGATATATGAGATCAGTTTATAATTTTTTCTGACAACCTTCATGATTTTAGACACTATCATTTTACTTGGATAACTGACTTATCTTTTTATGAGGGTAAGCATTCTAAATCAGATCTATGAAGTTATATGGTAATATCTCTGGAGGGTCAAGGCTTCTACTCATGGCTTATTCATCACAACTATTTCCTACTTTTGCTACACATAATTCTTTAGAATATTTTGTTTTGAGTCACGGGCCACATACCTTTTTTGGTTGAACTATATGAGACTCTTTCTTTTTACTAATATGAACTTTA
>MNCI01009704.1:0-10552 GCA_015680685.1 Gnetum montanum
AGGTCCTCTGGAATCCCACAAGACAGAAAGCCTTCTTGATTGCCAGTTAACTAAACTTATCTTACGGTAGCCTTGCACACACTCTATACCCTATCACGCACTTGCATAAACGTAACACCCTTTAGTAGTTGTTTATGCTTTGTGTGGTACAGGTCGGTCACCTCGACAGTTCCTTGGGAATCTGGCAAGATGTAAAGCCTTCTTTTTTTCTGTTTTCCAGATTCCTTATTCTTTCATGCTTTTTAGCATTACTTTTTATGCTTTTGTTCTTACATAACTACTTGCTTAACAATGGTTTTTTCAAACACTGCCACTCACACCTTCAATGTTGAGGTTCCCATCATGACACAAGGCACTACTAGTGACGAACAACTGCTGAACCAGATGTTGGAGGCACGTCGATCTCTCAGAATCCAAAACCCAAGACTTGAGGCATTGGCCCAACAACACGAGTGTTACAACTTTCTCTATGAAAAGGTGTAGGCAAATCTGCCCTTGGATGTACATGAACTTGAGGAAAAACATAGCTTCAAGTTCGCTTATTGCAACAGAAAGGAATTTGTTCCTACTCTTGGCATTTCCTTACCTTTGACACAAATAGACTAAAGGCTTCTTCTAGACCAATTAATTCAGTTGGCTAGGCTTAGGGAGCAACAGGACATTGCCTGCAACCAAGATGATGCCTTTCAAGACGGACAGGAGAAACTCGATTCCCAATCAGATGATGGAGGTCAAACCAACCCCAATCTATCCATCCTACCTAGTCCTTCTGGGCCAAGCTACTATCTGTCACCGCTCCCTTTGTGATTACACCTACGCTTTCGAAACCCATGATTACATCTACTATGGGTAGCCACGCCAATCCCATGGTGTTCCAACATCCTCTTTCACCTATTTCACCTATTTCATTTGTAGCTACTATCCCTTTGCGAACTGTTTAGTAGTCCATTCCTATAACACATCATACACCAATCATGGCTACCTTGCTACATGTTCACACTGTGCCTATTTCACAATCTTACGCAACTTTTGTTTCCATTCCTACATTCACGTATGTTCCACCCACTATGGTGGGCCCTGGCTAGTCCACATGATGGGCCCCATTTTCTTCTTTGCTTATTTCACAAGTGTCACAGATGTCTCATTACGTTCGCTCTCAAACCCACCAAGCCTCGCAGATGGTACAACCCAACACAGGGCTATGGTCTACGCTACCGACAACATAAGTAGTTCATCCGACAGCCCAACCCACGGTTGCTACCCTAACCGCACCACCTACTGTGTGGTGGGCAACATAAATAGCACCACTCGCAGGGGTCATCCTGGTGGTACCATCGATGGGTCATGCCCCCACCTCCACCATAGCACAAGTGGGAGCTACCTCCATAGTTCTCCAACTATCTACAACATTGTTGGGTCTGGAACAAGCATTCCAGCTCATCTAGACCCTTACTGAGGAAATCAAATGCCTCAAAGCTGCTAGGTCTAACACAATACAAGTCATAGACTTTGACCAGGATGACCCCATCAGCCTTGCAATCCCTGCTTTAACACTACCCCCAAGGATGTCTCTCCCACACTTCACGAAGTACGATGGGGAGGGAGATCCCAATGCACATCTTGTTATCTTCAAGTCCAAATCTTTGTTATTACAACAATGGCTACACATGATCATTCACGTTTTCACAATGTCCCTAGCCAGGAAAGCCCTAGATTGGAAGAACTCCTAACCCAGTTCATGACACGCTTCAAGTATAACTTGAAGCCAGAAACCACGCTAGATTAGTTGATGAGCATGAAGCAAGACTTGCTAGAACCAGTCCAAAAGTTCATTCAATGTTGGAGTGCAACCCTTAATGAGATATGCGAGCCCATCACGGAGGCCCACTTGCTGGTCATCTTTAAGGGTGTAGTGAATGACTTCATCAAGTCCAAACTGTACTACCTCGCTCCTCACTCTCTTAGTCAGGCTTTTGCTCAAACTAAGGGCATACAAGATGCAATTAAGGCAAGCAAAAACCCAACCTAGATTGCCGAAAAAAATACCATTGTAAAGAAGGAAAAGGATAAGGCCTTAACAACCACAGTGGTCATTGTGGCAACTGAGGCCAAGCCCAAACCTAGTAGCAATGGTAGTAAAAACAACAAGAAATCAATCATACCCATAGCTAACTCTGTGCCCAAGAAGAGCCATGTACCATAAACTGTTATACCTACACCTGAGACATCTGCACAAACCAAACCCAACTTTGAGTGCAAAGATCGCTCAAAGTACACCTCACTACCCCTTAAGCCTTCAGAATTCCTAAAGCAACTATTGGTAGTGGGATACATCCAACACAAGCAGATGTTGGAAGACGCAAATGCAAGACATCAACGCTACTGTGAGCTTGTTAGGAACCCCTCTTTGGCCTTGCCCAATGAGCCTCCAGTTCCCAGGGGTTTCAGGCTGGACAAGTTTTGTGACTACCACCAACAATGTGGTCACAACACTGATTATTGTCTAGCATTGCAGGATGACATCAAAAGATTAATTGACTAGGGGAAGCTGGTGCTATACAAAAGCAACCCAGTGCGCCCTGAAAACCAATCTATGTATGTCTACAAAGATCCCCTTAATGCCAACAATGTCAGTTATGTAATCAATGCCATTAGCATTGACAGTGATCCTAAGCCACCCCGGCAGCCATTTGTGGTCTGTGTGCCTCAGCATAGTGCACCATCACTACCAGCGGCTGGTCCAAGCTCACAACAATCATTTGTTCTGAAAGTCCCACCATGGGCATCTACCTTTGCATCACCTATTAGCAGAGCCATGCGGTCCTGTCCATTAACACCTCTAGCTCCATTCGTCATCAGGGGATCGACGCCCTCGATGGTCCCTATCCCATGTAATGCTATTGAAGAGCCTTCTCACCCCACAAGGTGAGAATCCCACTTTGGAGGTTATACATCGAAGGGAAGTACCATCAAAGGCACCCCCAAGCCTACGTCTTTGCCCCACGCATCTATACCTTCACCACCAAAGACAGAGGTCGACATGAGTACGCAGCCTGCATCACTCTATCAACAAGGACCTGAACCTAGATCCAAAGTCGCCTCTCCTCAAGAAATCCTTCTTCCAAGATGAATAGAAGGGGAAGAAAGCATCAAACAGGGGGGCATCTAAGACTTCTTGAACGCCCTCACATAGGTGAAACAAGCTATAAAACAAAAAGACACTATGTTAAGCTTGTACGACCTAATCATGACATCTATCCCACATCGCAAAGCTCTAATCTACATGTTGATAGTGACTTTGATCAACAAAGACATGCCCACAGAGGAAGAAGCAATCTACTCGGTTATGCTTCCCTCTGTGCCTTCATGATCAAAATAACCTCAACTAACTTTCCATGACGATGCCATTAGGGAAGGTCCCGAGAGGGATAAGGTGACTACGGTGCCCCTTTTCATCACAATTCGGGTCGGCCAACACTGGATCTGAAGGGTACATGTTGATGATGAGGCCACCACAAATGTCATCACCTTTCCCATTGTGGACAGGCTGGGCTTGGTCGACCAGATCAAACCCATGATGACCTCATGCCTGAGATTGTTCAATGGGACGCAGGTTGGTAAAGGGCACAGTTCACATGAACTTCATAACAGGGGACCAGTTCCCCACAAACACAATGTTTATCGTGATCGAGGAAATGCCTGAGTTTAACCTGATCTTGGGGAGATCATGGTTAGCACAACTTAGGACTGTTTCCTCAACCATATACTAGGAGATCCACTTGCCATACGTAGGCAGAGAAGTGGTGATCCATGATGACGAAGTAGCAACACAAGCAATTTACAATGTAGGCGTGGAACAAGGATCAGAAGTCATAACTTCTGAGAATGAATTGCCTATAGCAATATACACTGACTACCAGGCAGAGGGGTTAGCTCAATTAGTTAATCCCCAAAATGAAAATGCATGGGCTGATTTGCCCTTCGAAGTGGAAGGTGATGACGTAGAAGAGGGCCCTGGTGGAATGTCTTGGCCTTACATTTCACTCAACCCATGTTGGGTCAAGAAGCAGCTTCACCTAGCGTAGCAACCTCACTACTTCCTGCCCACACATTGCTCATATGCTTTCACGCTATGACCCAAAATAGCCTAAAACTAGCTACATGCAATGGACCAAAATGGCCTAAAACTACACTATGGCCCAAAATAGCCTAAAACTAAACATAAGTTACTAGTTAACCGTTGCTCAAGTTGTTGATGCATCATCTCTTTGGAATGTTACGCAATGGCCCAAAATAGCCTCAAACTAGCACATGAAAGCATGAACATTTTATACAAAATGCACGTATGCAATACACAAGTTAGTGCAAAATCCTCTTACTTTATTCAAAACTTTTGCTTTTCAATGTTTGCATTACAAAAAGTTGCAAAATCCAAAATTTCAAATTTTCGAAAGAAGTCCCATGTGGTTATGGGTTATCTTTGTTCACATCTTTTTCACTATCTGTTCTTGCATCATTGCCTTGTGTGTCACCTTCCCCTACTTTGTCCCTTGCTAGTTCTTCATTCCCTCCCTCTATGGGTGCTGCCCATCACCTGAGGCCTGCATCATAAGGGAGAAGTAGTCAGTAAGGGCAACAAATGCAAACTACAACCAAGCATAAACATCAATGTGGTAGAAAGTGACTAACTTGAGAAGGTCCAATGTTTGTCTTGAAGGGTATCTGGTCTAAATCGAGCCTGAGGCAATGCCAAACCTCCTCTACCATGATATCTATCCAATGCCTCTCGCCTGGTGTAGCATTTGCTATAGCAGCTCTCTTCCTTTTGGTGGGTGTCCACCTTGGTAAACCTAGAGAAAAGGGGAGGGTCGTGATTCCTCCTATGTGGAGGACCACCTTCTAGTCAAGAGACTTTGTGACATTGACCTATCTTTTAAACCTGGTGTAGGCCTCAAAAGTGTGAATGGCATTTACGAATGCTTCGTACGTAAATGCCTCTACAACAACATCTTCATATAACTTATGATGGATGGCGTTTTCTAGTTTATACATTTGCTTATGGTTTCTTTGGGTCTGTCCCCATTTGAAAATCTTGGCACTAATGCATTTTAGATCCTAACACTTCTGGTCTAGCAGTTTCATCTGCATCTACTGCTCTATCAGTTCGTGGGTAGTCTACACATTCTAACATGCAACTATCCAAAACCTAGTGTGGTCTATCACAGTTGTGCGCCAGTCCTCGTTGTTAGTGCTGCAAGCCATGAGGAACTCGTTCCTCAACTTGACATCCTCCACCTCGGCCCTCAAGTTAGCTTCCCTCTACTTTGCCCTCTGGGCTCATTTCCACAGCTCCTCATTGGTACACTTGAAGTCCCATAGAGAGTGCATCAAGTGCAAAGTGCATTTGCAGACCTCGTCGTATGCACAACGAGACACCTTGGTCACTTTCGGTGGGAATGTGGACATAGCACCAACTTTCAAAGGTCATGTCAGGTCCCATTTGAGTCGATAGGTTGCCATGACATGAAGAACATACCAGTTGTATTACCATAAGTATAAGTAGCAAATGCAAGAAATTTCGGCATAACAACACGAGAGTAAATAACACTACTACTTACCCACTTCAGAGTCCATCTACTAAAGGTGATTAATCATGTTGTCAACAATCCCCTGCATAAACATGAATTTGTCAGGGATTTCAGCCCAGGATTTGGCGTGACCCAAAGGGGGCCCCGTGGCATCAGCAGTAGCATCTATCGCATAACCAAATACATCAGAAATGACCAAAATAGACTAAGACAAGGCAAACATATTGTCGAATGCACCAACGTCCAATTGTGGTCTCTCTCCCAGCTGACACAAAATGATGGTGGAAGCCTCGTCAGAAGTTCCTCCTAGGTCCATGTGGACCTCCTCTTTATGTGCTTGCGCTTTTCCTTTGAGGAGACTAGTGTATTTTTTATTCAAGGGAGACTCCTCAATAGGAGGGTTCTCCCTAATAATGAGAGCCCCTGCCTAGCTGCAGGAGCTCTCTGCTTGTCAACCGAGACCCTTCTCTTTGAGACTGGGGCCCCCGCATCTTTATTCGCTATCCCCGTCTTAGGGGTTGATACCTCTTCATCGCCTTCTCTTCTTCTTCCTCCTCCTCTGCCAGCAAAGAAGGAATTTTTCATTAGTTCAAAATGAGTTAGCCCAAAGTAGGTGCTACGCTACGCTACATCGCCTAGCATGGCATAGTGCAGCAAGCAGTAACAAAGTAAGCACTAAACAAAAATGCTTGTCAATGGGGGGTTGTGTCCTCTATAGTTTCAGCTACAATCTTTGCCCCTCCTCCTCCTCCACGTGAAGGGTTTCCCTAGCCAGGGGAGGCCTCTTCTATCTCAACTTGCTAGCCACAATCTCCGCCATGAGATGTTCACCCCATGACACACTACCATCCATAGCACGGGGCGTCTCACCTATGTTATCCTGGCCACGAATGTTGTGGGCCACTCGATCCTTCGTCGTTACAGAAAGTAACTCCCCAATTACTTCTTGGGGATCTTGGGCATGGATGGTATGAAAGACTTGGCGAATCCATGGTTTGAAAAATCTGGTCGCAATTTCGCATGATCGAGCCTCCTTTCTCCTAGACCACCAAGAACTCTACGAAGTGCTTAAGATAGCCAATGTAGAAGGCATAATGGATGTTGGAACGGGACTCCATTTTCATATGGTGCCCCAAGATCTCAGCCCATAAGCCTTTACATAGAGACTCAACCTAGTTGTAACGAGGCCCATCCTCCATAATCTCATGCATTATCTAGGCCTACTCAAGCCCTAAGCACAGAAGGTAGTTAATGAAGTGCATGGGGGGTTGTGCAGTGGGCACATAGCACCTAGGGCTATGGCTGCAAAAATCAAATACCTAGGGTACTACTGGCCCCACATGAAGCATGACTACTTGTCGAAAGTCAAGACATGTGACATGTGCTAGAGATATGCAAATCTCATACATGTAGCACCTACAGACCTACATCCAATGCAAATCACATGGACCTTTCAACGATGGAGACTAGATTTCATAGGGTCTATCACGCCTAAATCCTCCACAGGGCATAGTTTCATTATCGCTGCCATTGAGTACTTCACCAAGTGGGTGGAAGCTATCCCCCTGAGGAAGAGAATGTCTTAGCAAATCTACCATTTCATCCTAGACAACATCGTAACAAGATTCAGGCTTCCAATGACTATTGTGATTGACAATGGGCCACAGTTCAGTCGTATGAAACCTGAACCTTCTGCAATAATCTAGGCATTAAGCAATCATTCTTCTCTCCCTACTATCCATAGGCGAATAGGCAAGCAGAGGCTACAAATAAGTCTTTCATCAACTTTCTAAAGTGGATTCTTAACAACAGCAAGAGGGGATGGCATGAGCAGATTCTCTATGTTCTATGGGCCTATCGGACGATGTGCAGGACCGCTACAAGTAAGACCCCTTATAGCCTTGTTTACGGATCTAAAGCTATGTTCCCTCTTGAGTTACAGGTACCATCACATTGGATGATCCTATCCAACATCATGAGTGAAGCCCAGAACAACGAGTCATGGTTCATTGACCTCGACTCAATAGAGGAGGAGCATGCATAGATGCTGAGGCACATTGAGCACTACTAGAGCAAGTAGCAATAGAAGCACCGTGCAGACCAACATTGATGGCTAGTGCAAAAGGGAGACCTCATCCTCAAGCCCATCCATGAGCACGTAACTAAATTCTCAGCCAACTAGGAAGGTCCTTACATGCTCACTAAAGCCTTAACAAATGGAGCCTGCCAGTTGATGGACTTAGATGGCAACGAGCTTGCCAGCCCGGTGAATCACTCATACCTTAAGCCGTACTACATCTAAAGCATGGCGGCATCAAGCATCAGATGCTACGATGATAAACTGGTAGGAGCATTGAGCAGCATCCGCAATGACATTAAACTAGTAGCATTGAGCAACATCCGCAATGATGTTAAACTAGCAGCATTGAGCAGCGTCCACAATGATGTTAAACTAGCAGCATCGAGCACCATCCACTACGATGATAAAATAGCATGTACGGTCTTCAGGGATCTTAAACCAGCATAGCAGTCCGTTGGGATCTTAAACCAGTACATTATCTACAAAGACCTTAAACTGGGTTTGCGTCACATCCCCCACATGCATCTACGCCAAGTATGCATCAGACGAGCATGCATGGTGCTAACGTGTGCATGGGACATCGTAGCTCCAAAATGCAGTTCACGATGCAATGAGAATGTGGTCTAGGACACATGTGATGTTTCCACCCTTGGCATCATGCTGACCCTCCAGAGATGTCGTATGGCATTCCACTAGCCCTTTGGACCTACCGTCACCATGGCCCATCACCCTGACAGTAGTTCCTTAGCTAGTTCACGTAGCTGGAGTTCTAGTAGTACTGTGGCCCAACCAAAATATTGTTACTTTTTAGCCCCCTACCAATGCCTTGTCTTGCACAACATTTAGCTATGTGGTAGCTGATCCCATAGCCGAACTGAGAATGCATGTTGTTGGTAGGGATTCTAGAGCATTCGCACTCACAACAACTCCTGATGCTTTCGAGGCTAGGTCCTCCATGCTAATGTTGCCAAGGTCACTACTGGCCTTCCTACTTTGGATATTGCACACCATCGACCATGCCCAACAGCTTCAACAACACCAGCAGCCAACTAGACCTTTGCCCCTATGGGCATGGCTTGCGATAATAGCAAATGCTACAACATCGCGAAGCGAGTGCCTCAACTAGCTCAACCACTTCAGAGTGAAAATTCCATGACGTGCGTAACACAACTCGCCATATGGAAAAAATCTATAGGCAGGTCAAAACCCTTCAGATATGTAACACAACTCATCCTATGAAGGAACACCTATCTTACGAGAGGTTGAAGAATAGCACCAACCAAAGATGAAAATGTGAACGAGTCCCTCATGAGCACTCTGACGAGGGACTTTGCTAAACATCATCTTTGCTCTCTTCCCTAACCTCTGCAAAACCAATGCAACACTCTTAAGTGCGGCCAAGTGACGTCTCGACACTCATCGAGCAACAACCTTAGATTTTTTCCTACTGCGGTGTTTCATATTCTTTGTCAACGTCTATCGAGCCCATCCTCCAAACGTCGACAAAGAGGGGCTAATGAAACACCCCAAAAATTTTGAAGTCATTCTCGCTTCACCAGGCCTTACAATTCACACAGAACCACAATAATTTTTCAGAAGGAGAATACTCTGAATTTAGGCCAACCAGCTCAGTAAATTTTCTACTTTAGGTGTAAATAGGCTTTACAGATCATCTTGCCTGGCTACCTAAGTAGTGTGCCGAGCCGACAACCTACTCAGAAATGGCGCATGAAGTCGATAGCAGTACTCAGGATTCACAAAATAGTTTGACAAATTTTCAAGTCACGAAGTCTACTACACTATGCTACGCCCTCCTATGTAGCATAGAAAGCTTCAGAAAACAATTGCAGAATGAAGTGCCAGCTATGCTACGCTACGTAGCATAGCATAGCATGGCAACAGCTATACAACTAGTTCCCTCACACAACTTCAAGACGTTCAACAATGTTCCTTTCTGTTAGGAAGTGGCGGACCATGTTTGCTGTTNCGAAATGCATGAAAAGACACCATGCTATGCTACAAAGCACAGCAAGGTATGCGGGTGGTTGTGCGACATCAATGCACTTCACCTAATCGAACCATTGGCACACGTCTCCAAATGCTGACGACGCAATTACTGTGTGGCAGGCTCACATTACAATAGTCTTGCAAGTCCAACAGTCATGCATGGCACATGCAACATGGGAAAGTGAACATGGGCCCAAGGCACATGGCATCTAGATCGCCCCTTTTGCGTTCCCTTGGTCCTATAAAAACCCCAACAAGCAACATTCAAAGGGTTCAGAAAATTTTCCTGATTCTTCAACTTTTCCTTTCTCTAGCATTCAAGTTGTCTTCCATTCACATTGTAACATCAAGCATTGTAAGCTTTCTATTTGACTTTGCAAATAGTGAGCATTTACAGCTGTCATTTTGTTCCATCCGCTTTCTACCACCTTGGTATAATCCCCACATTATCAGCACCCAAGTTTACGCCCAAGCACACAACCTGTTTTGCTCTACATGTCCTGGTTACTCTTGGGATCTCTACACTCTACCATGCTGTGCAACCAACTGTATCTACCGTGACAAAGAAAACTTGTAGCTTCAGAGTGGTGCATTTTTCTAACTACATTTTACCTTGTTTCTTGCTTATCGTTGCATTTTTCACTATTTTTTTCTGCTTTATTTACTTTGAAGCATTACTCCGCATTTTCGTCGCTGTTTTCAAAACTATATGTTGCAAAAGGCTATATACACATTGATTAAGTTCATTTCTAATCGACCAGACCATTCAGGGTTCCCTGTATCTGCTCACACCTAGCACAGCCCTCCCGTAGGTATGGGGTCCAAACTGTCGCACCCGCCGACCCCTGGATGTTTTCCAGCCATCAACATTTTCAGT
>MNCI01009709.1:0-16785 GCA_015680685.1 Gnetum montanum
TTAATGTTGCTTTTATTGATTCATTAATTTTCACAAGTAAGCATGACGACCACTTTGAGCATGTGTGGAACACTTGGTAACCTAGTAACGATTAGTGTTTGGTAATCCCAGTGGTGTTTCACTGGTTCAAGATGTGAACAGAAAGTGAGAATGGATGTTGGTGTTAGGACTAGTTAGGACGTAGCTGATTAGTTAATTTAAATTAGTTATTCAATTAATTCACTTCTTCCCTCTTTAGCACCAGGACATAAAACATAAAAAGCATAAAAATCATATGCCTCAAGTTTACTTAATCATACAATCGTGCCATACGAGTAAGCTTGGGAAGACAACAATTGCCTAACCCATCCTTGTTCTATGAAGGTGCATAAGCACTTAGTCTTTGGAGTTCGACTGAATCGTGCATAACACTTGTATTCGTATGGTTGAGCGTAGGGGTACCCCGCCGCTCATTACATTTTATGAAAAGTAAAGAAGAATTTCCACATTAGGGATGAGTGTGAGTAAAGAAGTGAGTCCAATGATAAAAATTTTGAATTACAACTTGGAATATTAGTATTCTCAATAAAAAGACCTCTGAAATTAACAATATCATAAAAAGATAAAAATTGACATTATTTGCCTCTAAAAAACAAGATGAAAAGGAAATAAAGCCAAAGATTTAGGCCACAGTTAGAAACTATATTACCAAAAAAAAAATTCACTAAAATAGAGTATCATCATTGATTAATACATCAAAGATAAAGTGGTATAAGTATATCACTATGGTGATTGAATTATGGGCATTAAACTTTTGCTTGGAAATAAGATCATCAACATTATTAGTATATATGCTTCACAAACTAGCCTAGAAAATTCCATCAAGAAAGATTTTTGGAATTCTATGGATTTAACACTTCAAGAAATTATCCAACAAGAAAGCATATTCATTCGAGGGAATTTTAATTGTCATGTTATATCTATAAAAATGGGATATGATAAGATTCATGAAGAACATGAATTTAGAAAGTGTAATGTTGTAGGAGACTCACTACTACAATTTGCAAGTGCTTCTGACCTTACAATTGCAAATACATATAAGAATGAGATGGATAAAACATAAATTGATTATTTCTTACTATGCAAAAGAGATTAGGCCATATGCAAAGATTGTAAGGTCATACCTAGAGATTGCCTTATAACTTAGCATCAACTAATGGTCATGGAGTTAGTTAAACAAAGCTTGAAAAGTAGCATGAGAAAAGGGACTAAATACATAAAATGATGGAATTTAAATAAAGATGACATCACCTTATTTAGAGAATAATTACTTCAAGAAGGCACTTGGAATTGGGATAGTCTTGTAAATTTAATTTGGGGTTAAATGGAAAGTTGCATTTAGAAAATTGGAAGAATTATTTCGGATGAAACAAAAGGTAAAAAATACATCCTAAAGGAGACATGATGGTGAAGTAATGAAGTGCAATATGCTATCCAAAGTAAAAAAACACTTTAAAGAATGGTAGCAATGAAGTAGCCAAAAAACAAGTTGATATATAAAATGACAAAAAAGAAGGTAATAGTAGCAGCATTTAAAGCCAAACCCAAGGCCTTGGATGACTTTTATAAAAAATTAGGAAAAAAGGAAGGAGAAAAATATATTTATAAATTGGCAAAAATTAAAAAGAAGAAATGTAAGAACATTGATCATCTCAAATACATCAATGAGGTAGATGAAAGAATTTTGATAAAAGACAATGAACTTTTAGATAGGTGAAAAAATTATTTTCAAAAACTATTAAATGAAAAATTTTTAAGAGAAGACATTTAAGAAGAAGAACCAAATTTTAGTTTGGTTAATGAACTTTCCTTCTCTAAGGTAAAGACAATCTTATTAAGATGAAAAATAAAAAAGTTATTATACTAGATAACATTCCTACACTCGCTTAGATATATATATAGAATTGAGATGATTTTTTTTTAAAAAAATGATGACTATTGGACGAGGTAACAAGATAACTAAAAGCGGAATCACTCATCCCTCCTTTGTTTCTCTACCACTTACCCAATTTAGTTTTACCCTCTCGGTCAAGTTTGCTCTTTCTTTCTTTGTTCATGGCATTTTTGAGAAATAAATCTCTTGCATAAATAATGCTCAAAAACGTCATGAACAAACAAAGAAAGAGCAAACTTGANTAAATTGGTTAAGTGGTAGAGAAACAAAGGAGGGATGAGTGATTCCATTTTTAGTTGTCTTGTTACCTTGTTGATGGGACGCGATATCGCAGCCCGCCGCCAGTTCTATAAATAAGAGGCGACTCTCCCTTGTTTCTCCATATAGATCTAGACCTTAGCCAAAATCTTGCCATTTTTCCATTCCACAGTTAGAATAATTTCCATGTGCCCGCAGTAGGAGTCCTAAAGTGAACGGATCTTTATTCGAGCAATTCTGTACCTGAGCACACAATTGTGTACGGCAATAAAGAGAAACTTTTGGATAAACCTTGCAGTATATGGACTAAGCTAAATATGACTTAATTAATGTTAAATAATTAGATGCTTTATTAGTTAATTAAATCTCTCTCAACCCTTAACTTCTAGTTAAGTGCATTCAGTACAACCGCTTCGAGCACGTGCATTACGCTTGGTAATCCTAGTAACGAATAGCATTTGGTAATCCCAGCAGCGTTGCATTGGTTTAGTGTGTGAAATGGCAAGTGGGAATGGATATTGATGCTAGGGTAATTAAGGCTTAGTTAGTTAAAGTTAGTTACTTAGTCTCTTCACCCTTTCCCTCATTAGCATAGGCGATAAAAGAGAAAAGATATAAAAATCACAAACCTCAAACTCACTTAACCATACAACTGTGAAAAATACAAGTGAGTTTGGGAGGACAACGATTGATTAACCTTAAGTGTTCCATAAGGCATGTAAGCACTTAGTCTGCGAAGTTCGATCGGATTGCACGTGTAACGCTTGTATTCGTATGGATGAGTGTAGGGGTACCTCGCCACTCATCATTGGTGCCGTTGCCTAGGACTAAGTTGTTTGTACACTAAGTAGAACATAGGAAATTATCCACATTGTTGGAAAGCTTAAACGAACCCTTAGGGTTAATTAGAAGAAAAATTAAACAACGGTCAATTAGCACACCGAATAAGAGACAATGTCTTCTTCTTCTCATAAAAGCACTTCACTGCCTAGGGATAACACAAGAGACAATCGGCAACACAACATACATAACCAAGAACCGCCAGTTCCTCAAGAGTATCGGGTAGTGTATACTCATCACAATGAGTATATACCCGATTTTACTTGTATCCTCCACCAGGATGAACAACTGTGTTGGTGATACCTACAAGGTAACATAGTGTTACCCTCAGATCGTGCAGTCCCTAACATGCTCTTTCGTGCTCTTGCACAGATAGACATGACGTAACTATACGCTGAATACATTGCATGTGATTACGACACAAGGAATTACCATCCCACAGTGGCGCAACGTCAACGGGACGCGCGGCAGGAGAGTTACCACACATTGTTGAAGGGCAAAGGACCCCATAATGCTTTGCCTATCATAAGAGAAATTAAGGGTGGTGAACCTATCTCAATAGGTTCTCCACAAAATGTTGTTTCCCCTCCTAACGATAGTGAGGAGGTGGTGTATTAGACCCTTTACTCCATGATACACAACCTGGTTCTGATGCCCACGAATAGCAAGTGTTCAATGAGGGAACACAAACACAAGATAAGGGCAATCATTCTGATCGTCATCACGATCGGGATCGAGATCACCGAAGGGAAGGTAGGAAACATCGTCATGGCGATAGTTCTCCTTCCTCTTCCCCTTCATCACATCATTCACCCTCTCCTTCCACATCAGGATGCAGTCACAAAGAGCCCAACCGTGAGGATAAGGGTAAGCATAATGAGAATCCTCGATGAGAGAGTCGAGAGAGAGGATGAGGGCACTCTAGGGAATCTAGGCATGGAAGAAGGGAAAGTAGGGAACCGCGTAGGCATCACAGACGCCATGAAAGAAATGACAACGATGAACCCCTACTAGTAACTCAGAGTATGTTAGACATTATGGAGGCTGTGAGAATACCTACAAGGCACCAGAAATATAGCTGGATCAAGAGATTAGACATGAATAATATCCCACGATTTGAGGGGGGATACAACACTGATCCGTAGAACCACTTATAGGCATTTCACAATGCCTGTGCCTTGCAGAATATTGAAAATGAGTGGCAAAAATTAAAGTTGTTCCTAAGGACACTCATAAAAGAAGCAGAAAGTTGGTACCGGTCCTTAAAACTGGAAACCATTAGGAGGTGGAGTACGATGCTGGAATTGTTTAATGATAAATATCAAACGTACTCCCAAGTGTCCAACTTACAGAAACAGATCCAAGGATGGAAGCAGGGTAATCACAAACCCTTGGATGCTACCATGGGCCGATATTATGCACTAATACATCGTTGCCTGGGCCATGGTTATGCACAACGGGATCAACTCCGCCACCTCTTAGATGGGCTAAGACATGAAACCAGGAGAACCCTTGGAACATATGCCCAGGGGAGATTATCTGAGCTTAGGTCCCATGAAGTTCATAGACTATTGGAGCAAGTAGCTAAGGAAGAAGGAGAGCTATAGAAAATAGAAAATGCGGAAGAGTATAATCGCGATCCTTCCCTTTGAAAGAAGGGAGCAAAATTCTGTGAGGAAGAGGATGAGTCACCACTTGAAGAGTTGATGAATAGAAAAACCTTGCCACTTCAAAAGTTAACAACCGAAGTGTTGGTTAAGGTAGATCAAATGTGGGACTCCTTAGATAGTAGATTCAAAATCGTTTTAAAAATCATAGAGGAGTCTAAGCAGCGAAGTAGTGACCATGATAAGAAAAAGAGGAGAGATTCAGACCATGCATGTAACAGAGGTAAGGGTAAAATGACTATCACCAAAGAGGTTGTGGATTCGAATACAGATAATGACGGTGGATGTGAAATATGCCAATATGACCATCCTACGGGATGTTGTCCAATAATTTCACATCTGCAAGAGTCTGGGGTGTATGCACTCAACCCAAGACTTAAAAAATGGCAAGCACCCCGTCAGTTACCTTATTCCTAAGGTAACCCAAGGCAGTTCCACCAACCCTTAATGTATTATCCAAATGGAACTTCGCCACAATCTGTCGAGCAACACCAATAGTGGCAATACCCACAATCATGGGGGATGCCACCGCCTAGGCAACAATACCCTTATCGACAACCAGATCCATATGGCTATTTCGTGCAGCAGCCAGTTTCTCCAAATGACTCTATGGGTCACGTAACCCCACAACGTCACTGCCAAGTTTGGGAGTATTTTAGGACTCCCTCTCTTGGAAGAGACACTCCACATGCATCCCATCCTTCGAATCCATCCGCATCTCTTACGCCAATAGTTCCACTACCACCCACTCCAACGATGCAGGGGGAACTCCCCACTCAACCGCAGCAACGTAATGCTACGAGAGCTATAAACCTTCAACCCACTGCTGGTTCTAACAACCATACAAAGAGAAGACCCTTCTTTGGAACCAACAGTCCAAATAAGCTCTCACAACCACAAGCGGTTGAGTCTATGACCATTCCTCCATCAAGTAAGGCTTCGAAGCTCCCTTCAAATCAACAACAGAGCTCAACACACACGATTATGTTAACACATACTGTCACTGACTGGATGAAGGTGGGCCACCTTCCCAGGATACTCTTTGACCCCGAAAGTCCCTTAATCTACCTCTAAGTCGCTGGGAATGAACCACGTAAGGCTCTTCTTGATTCAGGTTCTAGAGTCAACTTAATATCACAAGAAATGTATAAAGCCTAGAACCTACCTCCACTCAAGAAGAGCAATATTCAATTAGAGCTGGCTGACCAGTCCATCACTATCCCCTTGGGACTTGTGAAGGACATTGTTACCATTGTGTGTGGTTGGCCATACCTAGCTGATTCCTAGTGATAGAAGTCAACAATAATAAAGGGGACTTTCCAATTATAATGGGGAGGGCATGGCTTAGTACCATAAATGCATGCCTAGGAATCCACGATCTTTCCATGGAAATATCTAAGGAAGATATTTATGGAAATATTGAGAAGAAGAAAGTTCCATGCATCACATACAATGATACAGAGGATGACAACGTACAGGAGTGCTCAGCATTTCCTGTATGCAACCGATGTGCCTAGGAAATTCAGATACAAAGGTGCCTATATGTAGCAAATACACAACAAGAAAACACACAGTGGTTGATAGCTAATAAGGAGAGCGACCCACCAATATGCATGGAACTAACTGGGGGAACAACTTGCAACCACAACAAAAGCATAGATACATTGGAGTATGAGCGTTGTTGACTTCCAACCCTTAATCTAAAAACATGAATTGGGAGAAGTTGGATACTTTTAAAAAATTCAAATAAGTGCTCATTATTTTGGATCTTTCCCTTTCAATTCAGTCATGAGGGAGATGGCCACCTATGCTGATCATTTGAGGCCCTCAGTTCTTTTAAGTTTTTGTTTTACACATTTTTGCTTTGCGCATTTTTGTTTTACAAATTTCTTTAACTTTTCTTGTTTTTGTTTTACAACATCATTTATACTTTTTCTTTTATTTGTGTGTGTTTGTGTGTGTCTTATCCATTTTGTTAAGTTCATCACGCAATAAGTGCTCTTAATGATGGTATGAACTGTTTTCTATTGATTGCCAATGTTTGGGTTTTTACCTTTAAGTGATGATGTTGATACTAAGGTATGGTTCTTTTGATATAACAAGCAATGAGTCCACATCATCCATGTATCCGTAATCTATATGGTCTTTCTTGGCTTGGAACTATACAGTCCCTTTCTTCAAAATAATAAGAACTATCAACAAATCGGTGACTGGGTATTTCTCAAACTAAGGACTCAAGGATCGAAAAGGGTGTGGCTTCAAGGGAACTTGATGCACTTGTGCTGGCCATTCTCTTGGGTGCTTGGATGTTTTCTTCTTGAGTTTTCTTACTATTTCGACGTTGCTTCATTTTCGGGAAGCTAAGCCAATCAAAATAAAAATAACAAAGTCTTTGCATGGTGTGGTTCTCACATATAAACATAAAAAAAAAAGACAGTGAGGATTCAAAGCACACCCCTTAGAAGAAATAATCATTTGGGCTACAAGCATTGGTTATGGAACTAAAAACATGTTCCCTCTAACTAAGGTCCTTCCTCGCTTCCTACTTTTTCCTCCCTTGTTTTGTCGGAATGGTGGTGGCTCTTTGAGGGATGCATTCTTGTTACTTCAGGTGGATGGATTGGTTGCATTAATGCGAAGTCATTGGATGTGGTTTGTTTGAGGCCAGACTTGGAATGGGATCTACTAAGTCACATTAATCATTAAATACACAAGGGGCTATACACCACCTTGTTCTTGAGACTACATTCCATTCTCTTCTTTTCATCATTCTTTCTTCATTGTTCATCTCATTGCCGGTTGTATCATTAGTGTATATTTTGGTTGACGCATTATTTTCTTTGTGGTAAATTCTTGTGGTTAAGACTTTAACTCTTGTTCCAGATGACATTCCTAGAGCCTATGGACTCTTTGAATGTGGTTTTGTTAGGGCATTAAGGTCAGATCTTGCTTTGGGGAGGACCCACTGGCATTCCTCTTTGGTGCATCAGTTAATTTCTTTCCCTTAGATATTTTTCCAATCAACCTTATTTTGTTCATTTTCATCTTGACATCCATTTCATCGACGTTATAGTTGCCTCTTTTTCTCCATTCTATCGCTACCGGAGGCTCGCTCTTAGTTATGGGGGTCCTAACCCAATTTTTTTTATTTTCTCCTAACCACTACACCTTCGGTAGTTAGCAATATTATATCTCCAGAATCCGCAATCAGCCATACCACAACTCAGCTGATGAAGCGCTATATAGTTGATGCATCGACACAGGCCCATCGACGTAGCCTTCTTGCATCGACGTGGCCCCGTTTATGCAACCGCCTATCTTGGCCTATAAATAAGAGGGCATTCTGCATCATTTAGGCATCTTTTGAGTAGTTTTAGTGAAGCCCTTGCATTTTGTTTCTGTAGGAGTTAGAATATTTTCCCAGTGCATGCCCGCAGTGTGATGCTTGTAATTGTATGACACCTTTATTCGAGTGTGATGTACTTGGATGCGCACATGACCAGAAATAAAGATTGAGATTACTTCATCATTGCAGCATTCACTTATTTTAATTGTTTAATTATTATTGTTATTTATTATTTTCTTAGTTAATATTTCTTTATCATCATTTACGATTCCTGTTGTTAAATGTGGAATGAGTACAACTTAATCATGAGCATTTAAGTGTGACTACTTGGTAACCCAGTAGTGTACCTAGGATCTACGCTTGGTAATCCCAGTGGTAGTCATGCACGAAGTCCAAGATGTGTATAGATAATCAAGGAATGGATGCTCATTGCACATAGGCTAGTTAGATCTTCTCACCCTGTCTCTCGTAGTTTAGTAAATATTACATTCCATTGCCTTCAGGAGTAGCATTAGATTAGAAACCCATCATACACCTCACTCTGAACTAAACCATACATGACAAAGCTAATACTAGTCCAGGTGGAAAGATAGCGAACTGCGACCTAAGGCTAACTGTCTAGGTGCCACAACTAGTCCATCTGCAGAGTTCAATTGGATCGCGCGTGAAAACGCTCGTATTCATATGGTTGAGTGTAGGGGTACCTTGCCACTCATCATCAGCTAATGGACCTTTCACTGAAGCAAGGTATTAACTGCATTGTGAATCATTTACCCTTGGTAATATAAGACTGTGTTGTGTGTGTAGATGTCAATCATACAACAACGGATTGGATCTGTAGGGAACACTTGGAATGGATCGGTGTTGAAACAGTTATGAAAGGAACAAGATTGATGGCGTGCTTATGGATGGACAACAAAAGGCACAATCTTGGCGTTGGCGACAACAGACTTCTTCTCTCTTCTCTCTTCTGTCTCAGTTGCCAAATAAGGCCTGATGTCAAATGTATAAAGTGTTCACTCTTGTTGTTCTGAACACCAGTTTTGTCATGTTTTGTAATGATGATCTGTTCACATGTCATCCCATTCACCATTAGTTCCATTCAAGTCAATAATCCCATACCTTCCCAATATTTTGTAAGGAACTCAAGGATGAGTTTTTATTCAATCATGGGGGTATGATGGAACACGATATTGCATAGGTCGCGATATCGCAGCCCACCGCTAGTTCTATAAATAAGAGGTAGCTCTCNGCGATATCGCAGCCCACCGCTAGTTCTATAAATAAGAGGTAGCTCTCCCTTGTTTCTCCATATAGATCTAGAACTTAGCCAAAATCTTGCCATTTTTTCATTCCAGAGTTAGAATAATTTCCATGTGCCGACAGTAGGAGTCCCAAAGTGAACGGATCTTTATTTGAGCAATTATGTACCTGAGCACACAATTGTGTACGGAAATAAAGATGAACTTTTGGATAAACCTTGTAATATATGGACTAAGCTAAATAGGACTTAATTAATGTTAAATGTTTAAATGCTTCATTAGTTAATTAAATCTCTCTCAACCCTTGACTCCTAGTTAAGTGCATTTAGTATGATCGCTTCGAGCACGTGCGTGACGCTTGGTAATCCCAGTAACGAATAGCATTTGGTAATCCCATCAGCATTGCATTGGTTTAGGTTGTGAAACGGCAAGTGGGAATGGATACTGATGCTAGGGTAATTAAGGCTTAGTTAGTTAAATTTAGTTACTTAGTCTCTTCACCCTTTCCCTCATTAGCATAGGCGATAAAAGAGAAAAGATATAAAAATCACAAACCTCAAACTCACTTAGCCATACAACCGTGACAAATACAAGTGAGTTTGGGAGGACAACGATTGATTAACCTTAAGTGTTCCATAAGGCGTGTAAGCACTTAGTCTGCGGAGTTCGACTGGATCACGCATGTAACGCTTGTATTTGTATGGTTGAGTGTAGGGGTACCTCACCACTCATCACTTGTCCAATAGTCATCATTTTTTTAAAAAATCATCTCGACCAATTTATAGATAGATATATATATATATATATATATAAAGTACGAATAACTAATCAATGTTGAAAAAATGCAAATGCTTAGATGGATGTTAAATGTTACTAGAAGAGATAAGCTACATAATACATACACTAGAAAAAGACTTGGAGTGGCTTCTATTTCAAATAAGCTCTAAGAGTGGTAACTTAGATGGTCTCGACATCTACAATGAAGATTAGATAATGAGCCTATAATAAAGGTTGCTACAGCACTATTCCAAGGAAGCCATTAAAAAAAAGATCAAAAAAGACATGGAAAAAACAATTGAAGATGATTTGAAGAAACTACAGATAAACAAAAATATAGCTCTTCATAGAGGTAAATGATAAGAAGGAACTCATGTAGTTGACCTCATTTTCTTGGGACAAGACTAAGATGATGATGGTATACATATATATATGTATTAAGGAGGTTGGAACTACAAATAAATTGACATAAGTAATGAAAAATAGTGTATTGTAAAATCAATCATACCATTAAAGCCAAGTGAATTCATCTCTAAAAGCCAAGTATTTGAAGTTTTGTTGATCTTAGAGGTTTCTTACGAAGTGTTATTTCTTCGACTATGAAGACTAAGAAAGATTTTTAAAAATTTTATATTAGTTTAATTGATGATTTATATAAACCTTTGTCAATAGATATCACTTCTTGATATATATTTATGCAAATTATTAAATTTATTCATCCAAATAAGGATTTTATAGTTATGATTTAAGTTATCCTTAAATGCTATGACATTAATATTTTGCATGCTTACTATTTTTCTAAATTTTTCTGCTTATTGAATTGGTCATTTCTAAAATTGTTAAGAAATCCTTGGATCTTAAAGTTTTTATAAATCAATGCAATACTTTTATTACTTAGGAATGAAAATTAGATTTGGATCCTAATTCTTTTAATTATTCTAAAATTTATTGATAGATTAAATTAGAAAATATTCCTCTTATTTTTCAAAGTGCTAAAAGGAAAATTACTGGCAACATTGACACAATCCTCAAAATTGAGTTTAAAACATTACTAAATAGTGTGTAGCTCACATGCTATTTTGTAGAGATTGATTTATGGTAGAGAGACAAAATTAAAACTTAATGTAGGTAATTAGTGTTTTTCTTAAAAAAATTACATAGTATAATTTGCAAGGATATTACAACTATTATTATTATGAATGTCATTAGTGGAATTTATCCTCTTCTTAATAAGAAAATTATCACTGAAAAATAGAAACAACATGTTTTAAAAAAGAAAAATAAATGTAATTTTTAGTATATACAAATAAAACCTTCTTCAATAAGTTCTTAACCTTTTATTAATTCTTTTAAATCTGAAGATGCTCGTAAATTCCTTATATCTAAAGAGAATTCTTGTTTCCAAAAGAAAGATTTTTAGAAGTGACTAGCAATGAAAGTGTTGATGCAGAGGAATTTTACTTAGTGTAATGTAGAAAGAAGAGACCTTTATATACTAATTTCAATTCAAGAACCCATGAGATATTTGTCTCTCTCTACTTCTACTAATATTTTAAAAGCTTTCTCATTAAACAATTATTTTTCAATTATTAGCTTGCTAAGCTTGAAAAATTAAGAACAAGGTCTCCTCTCCCATATCTAAATGTTAGTTTTATCATGAAATGCTCGAGCCCTTTCTGATAGGTCCTAAGCAAAAATTGTCGAGGAGTATCTTTCAAAATGAAATTTATCTTTAGATTTTATTTTCCTTTAAGAGATTAATATTTCAATGCATGATATCAATTTTGTTGGAAAATGCATTTTTAAAAATTACGTTATTCTTTTTTGCTACTCATGAAGTTAGAAAAGGCAGTGATGCTATTCTTGTTAATAAAAATTCGACTAGAAAAGTTTTGAATTTTGGTTCTAACAACCTTAGAAGAGGTTTTTAGATTACTTATTAAAGTGAAAAATGAGACTTTGAACTCTGTAATATTTATGCTTCTAATAATTTGAAAGATCGTTAAGAGGTTTGGAATTATCTTTTATCTTTGCCTAAAATTTCTTGGATTATTGGAAAAATTTTTGATATGGTTGAAAGCCATTTAGATATACTTGATGGTGTTCT
The DNA here is from genome assembly GCA_015680685.1 of Gnetum montanum. Classification (NCBI taxonomy): domain Eukaryota; kingdom Viridiplantae; phylum Streptophyta; class Gnetopsida; order Gnetales; family Gnetaceae; genus Gnetum; species Gnetum montanum. The sequence goes on from MNCI01009709.1 coordinate 12,191, forward strand.
TCCTAATATGTCTTCTCAAGTAAAAGAAATTTGGTGCAATTTTAAAGAAAGATACTTTCGTTCTAATGTTATCTATTTATTCTCATATTATACAAATGAGAAGAATTATATTTGGCATTAATATCAGCAAGGAAATGATAGAGTTTATTTTTAGCTTGATGGATTTTACATCTCTAATGTTTATTTTTGGAAGTTTATAATTAAAGTATAACTGAATACAAATGCTACTTTCTCTATTCATTTTTTGATTAGTATTCTCTTTGGGAATGATTCTTCCTCATTTTGAAAGCAGGAGATTTTTCACATGAATTCTAATATATTCACAAGACCCAACAGGAAAAACATTTTGAAATCTTTGTGAAATGCAAAAAAAGAGCCTACAGGTGATATTTATTGGTGATATTCATCTACTTGTAGAGTTAAAAATTATGCAAGATGGTTTAGAAAGTAATTTGCTAAGCAAAAATACCAAGCTAAATAAAAGCTTGCAGAATCTGCCAAGAAAATACAAATTATTTTAGACGAAAATTCCTTTGATTTTGAAACTTAAAAGATATTAGCTAAAAATCATAATGCTAAACAATGTTGAGATACTTTTGAAGTTAAAGCTCCTCTCATTAAAAGTCAAATGTCTTGGTTGAAAATTGAAGATGAACCTTGTAAAGAGTTTTTTAAATTTATCAAAGGAAAGAATCAAGTACCCAACCTAGAATCACTTTATATAAATGATTCCAACACTATACATCTTAAGACTATTAATAGTTTTTTAACAAATTATTTTGTTTCTAAATATTTTAGAAAGGAAACTTTCAAGACCTCTAGTAAGCATATTCCTCATCTTATAATAGAAGGACATCAAAGTATTATTAAAGCAAAAATTACAATAGAAGAAATCAAAGTAGTAACTTTTAGTTTAGTAGTTGGGAAAGCTCCTAGATTTGATAGTTTTCTAACTGAATTTTGTTGGAGATGATCTCTTTCATGTTTCCTAAGAAGCTATTAAAAAAGTATCTCTTGGTAAAAGCCTTAATAAAAGCATAATCCATATTCTTCTTAAGAATGGAGGTCTTTAATGTATTAGTAATTAGAGGTCTATTACTCTTCTTAGTAATACTTATATAAAATTTTATCTAAATGCATGGCTTGGTATATTTAGAAAGGTATAGAGGATATCATCAAAACTAAGTAGACAGGTTTTGTTAAAGGTAGACATATCTTAAATAATGTTATTGTAGCTTGGGAGGGAATGTAGTGGGTTTTTGATACTAACTAGGATATTACTTTTATTACATTGGATTATGCTAAAGCTTATGACAAGATTGAGTGGAATTTCATTATTTTTTATCTTTATATACTGGAATTTAGTGATTATTTTATGCATCTTATCCATAGCCTACTCATCAATGCTAATGCTCAAGCTATGACAAATTTTGAATTTAGTAGTCAATTAATCAAGGTTCTCCAATAGCTCCCTATCTTTTTATTATTACTACACATTTTACTTTGTGTTATGATATTCAAAGAAATGTCATTAAGGAAATTTTAATTGATGATCAAGATACTCAAGTACTTAACATGTACTTAGAAGATGATTCTTATTTTATGATTAACAATTCTTTGCAACATATTAGTATTCTTTTAGCTAGAGTGAAGGATTACTACATGATATTTGGCTCTTGTATCAATTGGAAAAAATCTACTCATTCTTGTAATGATAATATTGATAAGTGGGTTACCTTCAAGCCTTAGAAAATTTTGAAAAAAAATTCTCTTTGAAATTTTAGAAATACCATTTTTAAGCTCAATTTAAATATTTTGTAAAATTATATGGTTGTTAAAATTGAAAAGAAGCTTAACAAATGGAAAGAAAAAGCTCACCCTTCTTAGCAAAGTATTAGTTATTAAATAAGTACTTCAATCTACTTATGTTATTACTCTAGTTGCTTGGCTCCTTAAAAAATTTCTAATGGTATAATTAATAGTATCTTTCTTTGGTTTGCTAACAACATAGAAAGGAATTTTCTAGAATTGCTTTAGAATATTTGCAATAGTAGCAAGAAAGGTGTGAGAATTGGCCTCATTAATTATTATAACTAATGTGCTTTTTTCTTAGCAAAGTGGATTGCAAAGTGCATTGATAGAGATGATATTTGGATGATTCTTTTTTAAAATAGAATTATGTAAGAAAAACCTGAAAATGATAATAGTAAACATTAGATAAATGCTAGATCCTAGAAAATATGCATAAACTAATTAGTTCTAATAAATAAACATTACATCAAATAGTTGCTAAGCAAACTAAACTTAGCGAAAATGAATGTATAGAGAACCAAAATACCAAATACCCATAAATTAGAGCAATGTACAAAATTTTTCCTACTTGAATAATAATGCTATAGCTAGAAATCTTTGCATCGTTAAGATATCCTAAATAGGCTTCAAATCCTAGTCAAAATTGAAGGTCAATGATAGAATCTACACAAATCATGAAATGAGATCTAAAACCAACTTCTTATTAAGTTATTGGATGATAGTGTAGAATAGCTCTATCTCTTCTTCAAACCAACAAAATTTTCTTCTCTAGTTCTATCTTCTATATATTAGTAGTGTAAATGGATAATTTCTAAAGGAAGGATTACTAGGTATTTATGGTCACCCTAGTATGGCATGGTTGGACAAAAAGAATAATTTTATTAGGAAAACTAAAATTAGGAACCTTCTATAAGTTAGCTAATAGTTATGTCTATGGCCAAAACTAATAATAAGATCTAAGGTCCAAACTTACTAACCAAGGTACTACCATGAGACTTACTAAAATAGAATTTAAAAGGTAAATTAAAAACTCATCATCATCATCATCATCCTAGCCTTGTCCCAAGAAATTAGAAAAAAACACACAACAAAGCTGATGTAGTACCTTATGTATCAATGATCCATCTAATGCCTGATACATGCTAACTCAAAACTCTAATAAAAGAAGTTAGTATAGATATGTTAAAATAAAAATAAAAATACTAAAAATATTAAAATAAAAGAAAAAGATAAAAATATATTAAAAAGTATTAAAAGCATCTTAAAAAATAAAGATTTGTTAACCTATTGGTATTGGTCTTGGCTTGGTAACCCCACGTTATAGGTTTAATTTTACTAGGTAGCACTGAGTTATAAACTTTATAAATCTTGGGATGTACCTATGTTTTATTTATTTTAGGTTCCAACATCCCCTAAAAGCATCTAAAAAAGGCAATGATAAAGAATATAGCTCAATCAATATAATCATAGTTAAATAAGAATTTTTTTTTAAACATAAGACATAGGCTTAACAACAAGACACCAAAGGTTCAAATCATAAACATACCAAGGGGTAAGGGTGTCTAAGATAGTGATGTTACATAGATTTATTTTCTATGTTGTTATAATGAGTCATGTAGTATGTATGGGTCTAGGTCTCTATGTAATATATCATATGATCCAATTTTGTATTTTAAAAAAGAGAGGAAAGAAGAAGTAAAAGTAAAGTTAAATATGGGTCCTTCAATGTGACATGTCATACATCTCTTCCTTGGGATCACCCAAGTCCTCATGTGGCCATTCCTCTTGTTTTGGAACCACATGAAGGACATAGGTGACATATCCTCGTAAGTTAGGATCACAAGTCTTCTCTCCTTGTGATTTAGTTGGTGATTATGTGGATCATTTGCAGCCATGCTTAAAGTTGAGTATGCTCTTAAGCACCTCCTCACTTATCTATTTATTTCATGTATGGGCTCTTTTCAAACTTGAGGCATTTCAAGCAAAACTCCATTGGTCTAAGATTGAAGCTTGAAGTAATAGAAGTAAAGAGTTTGCCTCCATATCATTGTTTATTAGCTCATTTTAGTTATTTCATTTATTTAATTTACATTTCAATATCTCATTGTTTCATCACTTTTAACCTTGATCCAATTTGATATGATTTTTATTATTATGCTAGAGAAGAAAGAAAAAGAAGATCTTGTTGAAGATCAATTTACATGGTTGCTTCTTATTTGTTCAAGTGATTGTTATATGTTCAAAAAAATTCCAAGTTTAATAATGGGCTTCTTATAACCAAGATTCCATTGGAACCCAAATAGAGTAATGATGAGACGCGATATCGCATGCATCGCAATATCGCATCCCATGCGATATCGCGTACGTGGTATCCCGGTCTGCTGCCAAATCTATAAATAAGAGGTGACACTCCCCTCATTTTTCATCCTAGTCTAGAAGTAGGGAAACCCTGGTAGTTTGATCACTCCAGAGATAGAATATTTTCCATGTGCTCACAATAGGAGTCCCCAAGTGAATGGATCTTTATTCAAGCAGCTTTGTACCTGAACGCAAGTTGTGTACGACAATAAAGATGAGCTTTGTGGATAAACTTTGCAGTGCAAGGAATAGGTTTTATTACATGTTATTTATTACATGCATTAGCGCAGCATGAGTACGACTTGGTTACGAGCATTGACGAATGTGTATGGCTAACCAAGGAATCGGCTACTCATCGCGATTAGATTCTCTCACCCTTGTCTCCTAGAACGTGGGATGATTACGACTTGATTACGAGCATCTAC